>SJYX01008053.1:63543-79398 GCA_006410675.1 Oreotragus oreotragus | reverse complement strand
TGTTAGCGACCCCATGGACTGCAGCCCACCAGGCTACTCCGTCCATTGGATTTTCCAGGTAAGAGTACTGGGGTGGGGTGCCATTGCCTTCCCCCGCTCTTTGGAAGGAATGATGCTA
Organism: Oreotragus oreotragus; assembly: GCA_006410675.1. Lineage (NCBI taxonomy): Eukaryota > Metazoa > Chordata > Mammalia > Artiodactyla > Bovidae > Oreotragus > Oreotragus oreotragus. Next base: position 79,280 of record SJYX01008053.1, on the reverse strand, counting down.
AAGCTGAAACTCCAGTATTTTGGCCACCTCATGCAACGAGTTGACTCATTGGAAAAGACTCTGATGCTGGGAGGGATTGGGAGGAGGAGGAGAAGGGGACGACCGAGGATGAGATGGCTGGATGGCATCACCGACTCAATGGAGATGAGCTTGTGTAGACTCCAGGAGTTGGTGATGGACAGGGAGGCCTGGTGTGCTGCGATTCATGGGGTCGCAAAGAGTCGGACACGACTGAGTGACTGAACTGACTGAGGCTCTATGAACACATGAATAAGAATTATCAAATACAAAGTTGAGTGCACAACCAGGAAGAACCAAATGTGTAAAGAAAGCAGAAATGACTAATACTCAAGGGAAAAGATAAATACACTTTTAAAAAACAGGACAAACAACAATCATTGAAAGTAAGTATTACTGACATCCTCAGAGAGATCTGAATTGGTAGTGCACCTCCCCTTGAAAAAGTAATTACTAAAGAGCTTGGAAATTTTAAATCTGTTGCTTTTTAAAATTCAATGCATGAATTAACTAGCATAACAATCAAAAAGTAAAACAAATCAGTATGCTGTCCCACCAAATCATGTAATTACTCTAGAACATTATGCAGGGGGGGAAAAAAAACCACAAAGAGGTTTTGGAATAAAATTAAGAGATACAGGGGTAGGTCTAGAAGTTCCATTCTCTGTACATACATTAATAGAAGTTTCATAAAGAAAAGAAAATACAGTTAATCAAAGAAAATTTCCTAGAACTTTAGAAAACTATTAGTCTTCATTTTGAAGTTTCCATCAATGCTAGTCATAATAAATTAAAAAGATTTATAGATGAGAAAATCATTGTGAATTTCAAAATACATAAGATAAATAGAAAATTTTTAAAGTTTCCAGAAAGAAGGAGAAAGTTATCTTAATAGGAAAAAGATTCCAATTGGTGTAAGGCTTCTAAACAAGCAACAGTGGAATCTAGAAGACAATACAGCAATACTTTGAAGACCTGAAGGAAAATAGTTTCCTACAATTCTATACCCAGCCAAACTAGCATTAAGTTCCAGGGCAAAAGTCATTTCAGACATGTAAGAATTGAGAATACTTATTCATTGCAAATCTTTTTCTGGAGAGAAAAAAAAAACAAACAGAGGAGTGATATAGCATTAAAGAAACTGTAGTGAACCAGACATAAATCAATCACATAATCAAGTCTAAACAATGGCTGATTAACAATATTGAATAAAACCATTAACAAACTGAATCTAAAAATCCAAATGGTTGCAAAATGTGAGACAAAAACAGTGATGTATAGAGACAAGTAAAACTATGCTAAAACATTTTGTTTGTTCATTGAAAAAATACAGATTCAGATTATTCTCAGACATAAGCTTTAAAAAGACATATTAAAATATTAAGGGTAATCATTAAAAGAGCCAAAAAAATAAAAATAAAATAGAGGATAAAAGATCCATAAGACCAGAGGAAAAAAAAGCAAAAATGAAACTCAACTATAAGAAAATTCACAACCTGAACAACCATTAAAATATGGACTAAAGACCTGAATAGACACCACACTAAAGAAGCTATACAAATGGCAAATAAGTACTTGGAAAGAGGCTCCACATCATATATCATCAGGAAAATCCAAAGCAAGATAACAGTGAGATACTACTATACACTTAATAGAATGGCCAAAATCTAGAACACTGACAACACTAAATGCTGACAAGAATGCAGAGGACCAGGAATTCTCATTCACAACGGTGGGAATGTGAATTGGTGAAGACACTTTGAAAGACAGTTGGCAGTTTTTTTACAAAACTACACATATTCTTCTTATCACATGATCAGCAACTGCACTCCTCGATACTTCACAAAGAAGCTGCAAACCTATGTCTACACAAAAACGTGCACATGAACGTTTATAGCAGCATTATTTATAATGAACAAAATTTAGAAGTAACCAAGGTGGTCTTCAGCAGGTGAAAGGATAAGCAGACTGTCATGCTTCTAGACAATAGATTATTAGCACTAAAGAGAAAGGTGCCCTCAAGCCAAGAAAAGACACAAAGGAACTTTAACCACATAGTACAAAATGGAAAGATGATATACCGTATGGTTCCAGCTATAACACATGCTGAAAAAGGAGTTATTCAGACAGTAAAAGAGTCAGTGCTCATTGGAGGTTGGTGACGAAGGAAGGATAAATAGGTGAAGCACAGAGGATGTTTGGGGCAGTGAAACCACTCTGTACGATACTCTAACGGTGGGTACGTGTCATCATTCATGTCAAAATCCACAGAATGGAAACTCTAACATAAACTAAGGACTCTAAGTGATAATGATGAGCCAGTGTAAGTTTGTCAGTTGTAACCAATGTAACCAGTCTGGTGCAGGATTTTGATACTGGAGTGGACTGTGTGCATATGGGAGCTGGTAGCACATGGGAAATCTCTTTGCCTTCTGCTCAATTTTGCCATGAACCTAAAACTTTTTTATTTTTTTTTTTTTATAGCTTCCATTTTACTTTATTTTACTTTACAGTACTCTACTGGTTTTGGCATACATTGACATGAACCTGCCACGGGTGTACACGAACTCCCAAACATGAACCCCCCTCCCACCCCACATCATCCCTCCGGATCATCCCCATACACCAGCCCCAAGCATCCTGCATCCTGCATTGAACCTAGACTGGCGATTCATTTCTTACATGATAGTATACATATTTCAATGCTATTCTCCCAAATCATCTACTTTAATTTTTAAACAATTTTGCCCACACCACATGGCATGTGGGATCTTAGTTCCCTGACCAAGGACTGAACTCCCACCCCCTGCATTGGAAGCACAGAGTCTTCGACACCAGACTGCGAGGGAAGCCCTAAAACTAATATGAAAAGTAACATATATATTTTAAAATTATACAGTAGTAAGTGAAATAGTAAAGTAATATAACTTTTATTGTTTGGAAGACTTCAATATATTTACCTAAGTAGGTATGTATCTTTCAAAAATCACTTTCAAATCACTACCAAATTATAATAAAAGATTAAATTTTTCTTTTTGTGTTTAAAAACAAAGCAAACTGTCAATTCAACAGAGAGCGCAAAGAACAAAAACCTTGGTGAATGTATAGAAGAATATAAAGTAAATATAAAAGACCCCTTTATCTCCCCTTATTCCACTACCCTCTCCGGAAGTAACAGCTGTTAGCAGTTTGGTCTGTGTACTGCCAACCATTTTTTCTGCAAGTCTGTGTGCAAAGTCATTTCAGTCCTGTCTGACTCTTTGCAACGCTATGGACCATAGCCCGCCAGGCTCCTCCATCCGTGCAATTCTCTAGGCAAGAATACTGGAGTGGGTTGCCATGCCCTCCTCCGGGGGATCTTCCTGACCTAGGAGTCAAACCTGCATCTTTTACGTCTCCTGAGTTGGTAGATTGGTTTTTTACCGCTAAGTGTCACCTGGGAAGCCCTTCCTGCAATTAAGTAGACAGATTAGAAGATAGATAGGGAATAGGTTTTACTTCACTTTTTTCTTTTCCTCTTTTTTCTAAATAGTACAAGCAAATGTGCTTTTTTAAAAAATATGTTATGGAAATGTTCATCCATTGAGTACCAAAAGTAGAGAGAAGAGCATAATAAATCCATAGAAACTCATTTTCTACTGTTGTTATGGACTGAATTCTATCCCTCCCAAATTCACATGTGGAAGCCCTAACCCCCAGTATCTCAGGATATGACTGTATTTAGAGAGAGTGCTTTTAAAGAGGTGGTTGTGTTAAAATAAAGTCATTGGGGTAAACTCTAATCCAATCTGTCTAGAGTCCTTATAAGAAGAGGAAATTTGGACACACGGAAGAAACACCAGGGATGTGTAAGTTCAGAGCAAAGGCCATATGATGACACAGCAACAATGCAGTCAGCTACAAGCTCAGGAGAGAGGCTTCGGAAGAAACCAAACGTGCTGACACCCTACTCTCGGACTTCTAGGCTCCAGAACTGTGGAAAATAGATTTCTGTTATTTAAACGACTCTGTCTGTGGTATTTGTTACTACAACTGTAGTAAACTAATACACTCAGCTCTAGAATTTACCAACATTTTGTCAATCTGATTTCATCTACCCCACACTTACATATTTTTTATTCTGGAGTGTTTTTAATGCAAATCTTAGACCATCATGCAGTTTTACCTGTAAGTATTTTACTTTGCATCTTAATAAGAACTTTTTACATGATTATAAGCTATATCACATCAATTGTGTGATTGATTGTGGTTGAAAAATCAATAGAAACTCATTTTTCAAAAACTCATTTTTCAAAAAATCAACCACAATCCCCTCATGTCTTCTAATACCCAACCCATATTTAAAATTTCCCCAATTGTCTCAGTATAGCTGTGTGTCTTTGTAAAGTTAGATCAAAGGTCCTCTTAATACATTTTGTTCTTTTTCTACCCCCTTTCCAACACTAGATATATATATTTATTAAAGTGAAGTCGCTCAGTCGTGTCCAACTCTTTGCAACCCCATGGACAGTAGCCAACCAAGCTCCTCCGTCCATGGGATTTTCCAGGCAAGAATACTGNGTCCTTGCAAAGAAGAGTGGAAAGTAAGAAACAATGAAATGAGATAGCAGAACTGAGGCACAGGTCTGGGCATCACTGTCTTCCTCATCCATTCCTGTGTGGGGTCTGTCCATCCTAGAAAAAGGAGCAGGCCAAGCAGGATGTGTCAGGATGGCATTCCAAGTGTCTAGAACTTGATGGTGCAGTAGCCCAGTCAAGATCAAACAGAAGAGCAGAGGCGCATTGCTCAGAAGTGGTCCTGGAGAAAGTTCTCCTCCAAGACTAGGGTATGAAGCCAAGCAGGGAAGGAGCCCATAGATTCTGGAACAGGGAGCTAAGCCAGAATCACAGGCTCAAAGATGATGAGAGGGCCTAGCCCTTTGCAGAGAGCAAGATGGCAGGCCTAGAATGTGTTCTTGGTGCGTACCATGAATGAGGACATGTCCCAGAGCCTGGGGCAGAGATCCAGTCCTGGAGTATGATATTTCATCCTGTTTCTGTGGTTTTGGGCAATCTCCCTTTTCCACAGTTGCTGCCTCTCCCCTTCGTTTACACCCTTGACTTTCATGTATGTGACTTGTGTGTCCTGAGGAGTTTGTGATCCAGATATGAGTGACACGTAACATGAAAACAGATTAATCAAGTGCACATACAGTGTGTTTATTCATTGTTTCTATGGCTGGATTAATTATTGAACAATTTTACTCAACTGAGTAATTGAGTTAATGGTTAAAAAAGACAGAGAGATAAAGAAATAATGGGTTTCTTGTTTGGTGGCAGCCAGGCTTCCTTCCTGAAACTGTGCTGTTGGCAGGCTCTGAAACTGGCCTGTGCTCCATTGCGAGGCCATGTTGGTAAAACCTAGAGCAGTATTGGTGGAGTTGAACTAGAAGACTATGTATATTCATTTTTAAACCCTGATTCCATGACAAAAAACTCTGTTCGTTTTCCTGAGAAGGACTTGCCTAGCTGAGGGAATTCTGACAACAAAGGAAACTCAAACTACACAGAAAAGCCAAAAAATCACAAACGATGTGACTCTCCTAATTTCTCAACTACCTGAAGATGAAACCCTGATAGTGAGTTATTTACTTCTCAACTACCTGAAGATGAAACCCTGATAGTGAGTTATTTACCGGGGCAAAAACCATGTCTCATTCATTTTTTATTTCCCAACATCTAAGCATAATGTCTGGTATATGGTGGGCATTCTGTAAATACTCAGTGAGCTGAACTCTACTGTGTTGTTTCATATCCCCACCGCCGGTCTCCTTTCTTCTGGGTAACAACTGTACTTGACCTTGGCTCAGCCTTTTTTTCTTCAGAAAGACACTACTTGACCTCCCCAACTTGATCCACTCCCCCTAATGCTTACAGTTATACTATTATGTACTCTCCTTCTAAGTACCTATCCCAGCTTTATTTTTATGTTTATTTGCAAGGCTCTTTGATATAAACAATGCAAACCAAACTTTCAACAACCAAGTCTGATATGGCGAAGACTGTGTCTTTTTGTTTTCCACTCATGCAGTAAATATTGTTTTTGTTGGCCCTCAGTAAATATTTGTTAAAGTAGTGAACCAAGAACCCATAATTTTCATGGTTTCCTCTCATTCTAATAATACGCACAAGACCTCAAATAATATAAAATAAATTATTCAGCACCCACTCACATAATAGAGCTGGGAAAGTAAGTTTGTGCCACAGGCCATTCAGTTAGGACGAATTCTGATAAGGCAAAGGAAAAATGCATATACCTTTCATTATAGCCAGAAGTACACCACCAAGGAGTGTACCATAGAAATTTTCATGGAGAAATTTTTATTCTTTTTAATCATCCAACTAATACGCGAGAGAGCTGTGTAAATGAGTAGTTGGGTGAGAATACACACAGCTTGCTTTCAATGAAGGTCGGCTTTTCTAGTTTGGCTCTGACCTTTTACCTGAGCCTGTGACAAAGAGGACAATTTTATGGCTGATTTATATCAGCCTTGGCCAAAAGTAAAAGCTCAGTTCTCCTCTTCAACCATAGAATATGTGCACCAGATACCCCTGGTTCTTTTAGAAGGTAGAAAAGAATCTCAGTTCTGTCACTGAGTGACTTTAGAAAAACTACAAACTTTCTGTTTACCCATTTTTTAAATCTGTAAAATAAATAAGTGATGTATTGATAATAATACAGTAACTTTGTAGAGACTAAATAAGGCTATATAATAATATCTAAAGCACTTGGCACAGTATCATAAGCTCTCAGCCAATATTATTATCATATGATTTGTGGCATTATTACCACTCTTTCCATGTATTATTTTAATGGAAATCAAGGAACTGGTTATATTGAAGAGTATTTGTTAAAAGACTCAAATAAAAATGACCCAATACCTTCAATGAATCATTCTACAAATTTTTATTGAGCTTCTGCATGGCATCAGGGTTGACCAGCTCCCAGAATCAAATGGGTGACTTATTGAAAAGTTGAAAGGGAGAGGGTAGAACTGCGGAAGAATAAGTGAACCATAAGTTAATGGGACCAAACTGAGGTCCAGACCCTGAAGACAAGAATTTCCCTGGTGGTCCATTGGTTGGGACTCCATACTTTCTCTGCATGGAGCACAGGTTCAATCCCTGATTGGGAAACTATTAATAAGATTCCACATGGAACATGACATGGCACAAGAAACAAACCAACAAACTCTGAAGACAGTGAGTATAAACAAAATGAGTCATGTACAGAAATGAACCTCAGAGTCTTTGGGTATCATTAAATCTTAGAAAACTGTATTAACCTTTCATGAGAGGAGATGCCAAGGTTGGAGAACTTTCTTGTATATGACTGGCCCCTATTTAATCTACAATATTATAGAAAAAAACCCCACATCTTAAATGATCTTAAATCTCATCAGAAATGGTTTGTTGTGTTAATGTCAATCATTCATGATAACATCAAGAATTATCACCCAAAAATGAAATGGAATTCATTTCAAGTGTATTCAGAAATGGAAGTCTAGTACACAGTTAAGGATGAAAATCCAGCCCAGTGAGGAACAGTGAGGATAATTTCTAAATATGTTAAATAATGAAAGGAAAAAGTAAAAGCAGTTCCTCAGACTAAAGACCTATATCCCAGGTTTGCGCAAGGCTGGTCTTAAAGAGACTGAAGTCTGCATCAGAGGAGCAGAAGTGAATTATCTAAAAGTCTTCAAATTCTCTGCAGTGTCATGATTGGCTGATTAGTCTCCATCAACTGCATATCTGGTTTCCACAAACAATGTGCATTCTGAGATGCCAGAATCATCCTGCTAAAAATACACAACTCAGGAAACCATACTCCTGGACCCAAAATGACTTGTGCTTTTTTCTTTTTTTTTTGCACTAGACCAGAGATTAGAAAAGGGAAGAGATGGCTTGTCAGCTGCCAGAACTGTGCTGTGAAGGCCATTTGCAAACTAACATTCAGCCTGTCATACATACTTTTACAGATGCTGGAAGAAGATGTGACATGCTTGCATCAGAGACAACTGACTTTATTCCTCTTAGCACTAATGGTAGCCAGAAGATCAGCATAGAAGGTCAGGTGACACCTGGATATATATAATAAGCTTTATAGGAGAGGGACCCTGAGCTTAGGGAACCTGAATCTTTTATACTGGGCAGTAAGCATGCCTGCTCTTTGCTCTGAAGGGAGATATTATNGTGGTCATGTATGGATGTGAGAGTTGGACTGTGAAGAAGGCTGAGCTCCGAAGAATTGATGCTTTTGAAATGTGTTGGAGAAGACTCTTGAGAGTCCCTTGGACTGCAAGGAGATCCAACCAGTCCATTCTGAAGGAGATCAGCCCTGGGATTTCTTTGGAAGGAATGATGCTAAAGCTGAAACTCCAGTACTTTGGCCACCTCATGCGAAGAGTTGACTCATTGGAAAAGACTCTGATGCTGGGAGGGATTGGGGGCAGGAGGAGAAGGGGATGACCGAGGATGAGATGACTGGATTCCATCACGGACTCGATGGACCTGAGTCTGAGTGAACTCCGAGAGATGGTGATGAACAGGGAGGCCTGGTGTGCTGCGATTCATGGGGTCGCAAAGAGTCGGACACGACTGAGCGACTCAAATGAACTGAACTAGGTTGGTCATAACTTTTCTTCTAAGGTCAAGTGTCCTTTAATTTCATGGCTGCAGTCACCATCTGCTGTAATTTTGAAGCCCCCCAAAATAAAGTCTGTCACTGTTTCACTGGTTTCCCCATCTATTTGCCATGAAGTGATGGGACCAGATGCTGTGATTTTATTTTTTGAATGCTGAGTTTTAAGCCAGATGTTTCACTGTTTTCTTTTACTTTCATCAAGAGGCTCTTTAGTTCCTCTTCACTTTCTGCCATACGGGTGGTGTCATCTGCATATCTGAGGTTATTGATATTTCTCCCGGCAATCTTTTCAGCTTGTGCTTCATCCAGCCCGGCATTTCACATGATGTACTCTGTTAATAAGCAAAGTGACAAAATACAGCCTTGAAGTACTCCTTTCCAAATTTGGAACCAGTGCATTGTTTTATATCTAACTGTCGCTTCTTGGCCTGTATACAGACTTCTCAGGAGGCAGGTTAGGTGGTCTGGCATTTCCATCTCTCAAAGAGTTTTCCACTGTTTACTGTGATCCATACAGTCAAAGGCTTTGGCATAGTCAATAATGCAGAAGTATTTTTTCTGGTTCCTCTGCCTTTTCTATATCCAGCTTGAACATCTGGAATTTCTCAGTTCATGTATGTTGAAGCCTAGCTTGGAGAATTTTGAGCAATACTTTGCAAGCATGTAAAGTAAGTGCAACTCTGCAGTAGTTTGAACATTCTTTGGTATTGCCTTTCTGTGGGATTGGAATGAAAACTGACCTTTTCCAGTCTTGTGGCCACTCTTATAGTGCAGTACCTTAAAAAGTACAGTAGTGAAACAGCTGGCATACAGGGTTGCTGCTGCTGCTGCTAAGTCGCTCCAGTTGTGTACGAGTCTGTGCGACCCCATAGACGGCAGTCCACCAGGCTCCCCCGTCCCTGGGATTCTCCAGGCAAGAACACTGGAATGGGTTGCCATTTCCTTCTCCAATGCATGAAAGTGAAAAGTGAAAGTGAAGTTGCTCGGTCATGTCTGACTTAGCGACCCCATGGACTGCAGCCTACCAGGCTCCTCCATCCATGGGATTTTCCAGGCAAGAGTACTGGAGTGGGGTGCCGCTGCCTTCTCCGACATACACGCCTTCTCTGGCATACAGAGTCAGCATTAAGTGAACAGGCAAAAAGTGTTACTGACTGGAGGAGGAAAAGGAAATGAGAGATGATAGAGATGAAGGGTCATCAGCAATAGATGGACAGAAAGCTGAAATTTTACATGCACCCCTACAATGTGAGGCACATTTGTTCGCTGAAAGTTTTCAACTTGAAGGTTTGTATGTAGAAGACCTATAGAAATCTGAACAGTGAATATGTTTGACTCATGTAATCTTTATTTTTGTTGTATTTTTAAATGTTTAACTTACCCATATACACATCCTACCTTAGGACTTCTGTATCTACTGTTCCCTTTGCCCAGAATGTTCTTCCTCCAGTTACCCACACGGTTCCCTCCTTCACTGCATTCAGAATTTGCTTAGATGTCACATTATCAAGGACACTGCATTGGCTGCTCTAAATGAAATTGTACCCATCCTCCTCCAAGTCTCTCTCTAGCCTCTTGCTGTGCTACATACTTGATGGTTTGTTTTTTCGTCCCACAAAATATAATCTACTGCTACGGGCTGGATGTTCTGTGTCCCTGCGGAATTCATATGTTGAAACCTACTGCTCGATGTGATGGTGTTAGGAGATGAGGGCCTTTAGGAGGTGGTTAGGTCTTGAGGGTGTAGCCTTCATGAATGATTAGCATCCTTATCAAAGAGACCCGAAAGAACTCTCTTCCTCTTTCACCATGTGAAGACACAGTAGAAAGACTGCCACTAGGAAGCAGGCCCTTACCAGACACAGCATTGTCTGGTGCCTTGATTTTGGACTTCCTAGCATCCAGAACTGTGAGAAAGAAAAATTCTGTTGCTTACAAGCCCCTCAGTCTACGGCATTTTGTCATAACAGCCCAGAAAGACTAAGACACCGCCAAAAGAATGGGGATGGATTTTTGTTTGCTATGGTATCTCCAACTCCTACAACAGTACTTGGTCTGTGAAAGACAATCAATAAATATCTGCGAATGAGTGAATTTAAGAATCTCGAGATGAAAAGATGATATATTTGATTTTGAAAAATAGGGGACAGGATCATTAAATTTCACTCTGTAAGTTATCCACCTTGTCCAGTCAATTTATTTACAATATAAAGCTCACAACACTGGAACCAATTATAGTCTCACTCCTTCTTATATGCTTAAGACAGGCTGTAGCAATCGGAGAGATCCAGATGGACAGGTTCCCAACTTTTATTTTATGCCTTCCTCATGCTTTCAACAGGAATACATGAAAAACAAAGCAAGCAAACAACCAACAACAAAAAAGAAAACACTAACTCGGGCTGGAAGAGATGTCTATCATTAAAAAGTTTTCATATGTTCTTTGATATTTTGATCTTTATAGCTAAAAGGAAAAATGTGTGCACATATAATATGCAAACTGTCTTTTCTTCATTTAAACTTACCTGTCATGATAACTCTATGGTTGGATTAACGACACATCTTTATTGCAACATTATCTTTATAGCAATAATTGAGCTTTGGTGAATCAGTGTCATTTTTCCATAGGTGAGATGGACAAAATCAAGGGAAACAGGAGGAGAAGATGGAGCCTGTGTTGATGAGATGGGCAGAGTGCTACCTGCAGCACACTGCACTGCTGCCTTAGCACAGAGGCTGGGCATAAGGGGTGGTGTTCTTCTAGGCCCAAGGGGAGCTTCAGGCAAGGTAGGTGCCAAGCAATGTACTCTGCTCCAAGTGCTGCCTACGGGCCAAGAGGGCCTGAACACAAATCAACTTCTCTGCTGGTTAACGCTATAGCAATAAATTGTTTCAGAAGTGAGATCACTTGACCACATCTTCACTAACAATACTAGAAACTCGAAGATGGGGTGAGAAGATTTGCTCATCCCTCAACACCTTATTCTCCAATTGGAGAATGGAGAATAAAGACCTCCAACAGGTCCAAATGGAAAATTCATAGATTCTGTCTATAAAAATAAAGTGATACAAAATGAAATGTCCTTTGGCAGTAAAAGTAAAAAAGTAAGGGGAGGTAAGTAAGTAACTCTGAAGTCCAGGCAATGGATTTAACTGTTATAATGATCTGTAAACCTAACAAGGACACTGACATTGTAGACAGCCTCCAAATCACTATTATACAGTTAGAAAATCAAAGCCCACATTATTCAATTTTAACATTTACTACTACCCTAGAAGCTTTCCCAACATGTTTTCCCCTTCAGCTCCACGGAACCTGACCTTTTACCTTCAACTCAGTAGATTCCTGCTGAGGTCATCTAGCATTAGAAAATGACCATTTTATAAGCTGTTTTTTACATTATTATTATGATTTGTATACCTACAGAAACTCACAGAACTAAGAGCAAGACAAGGGAGGGCTTTGAGATGTAGCTATTCAATTAAACAGTTATTCTTTGGCCGCCTGCTATGTGTATTACCCTGGGAAATAAGAATAAGTTTTTATCCAGCAAAAACTTTACAGCAGAGTGAAAGTGGAGAGTGAAAAAGTTGGCTTAAAGCTCAACATTCAGAAAAGGAAGATCATGGCATCTGGTCCCATCACTTCATGGCAAATAGATAGGGAAACAGTGGAAACAGTGTCAGACTTTATTTTTGGGGGCTCCAAAATCACTGCAGAGGGTGANGCTTTTTATTGGCTTAAAGCTCAATATTCAGAAAATGAAGATCATGGCATCTGGTCCCATCACTTCATGGGAGATAGATGGGGAATCAGTGGAAACAGTGTCAGACTTTATTTTGGGGGGCTCCAAAATCACTGCAGATGGTGACTGCAGCCATGAAATTAAAAGATGCTTACTCTTTGGAAGGAAAGTTATGACCAACCTAGACAGCATATTCAAAAGCAGAGACATTACTTTGCCAACAAAGGTCCATCTAGTCAAGGCTATGGTTTTTCCAGTGGTCATGTATGGATGTGAGAGTTGGACTGTGAAGAAAACTGAGGGCCGAAGAATTGATGCTTTTGAACTGTAGTGTTGGAGAAGACTCTTGAGAGTCCCTTGGACTGCAAGGAGATCCAACCAGTTCATTCTAAAGGAGATCAGTCCTGGGTGTTCTTTGGAAGGAGTGATGCTAAAGCTGAAACTCCAATACTTTGGCCACCTGATGTGAAGAGCTGACTCATTGGAAAAGACCCTGATGCTAGGAGGAATTGAGGGCAGGAGGAGAAGGGGACAATAGAGGATGAGATGGCTGGATGGCATCACTGACTAGATGGACATGAGTTTGAGTGAACTCTGGAAGTTGATGATGGGACAGGGAGGCCTGGCACGCTGCAATTCATGGGGTCGCAAAGAGTCGGACACGACTGAGTGACTGAACTGAACTGAACCCCAAAGGTAGGTTTTGTTACACTCTCCATTTTCCAAAGGAGCAGCTGAGACATAAACTTTCACATTTAGTGAGGAGAAGAACCAGCCCTACCCAAACACCTGCCTCCTGAGCCCAAGTCTGGAACCACATTGCTGTATGTCAGCATCCAGTGCAGGACATTAACAGCCTGGGAATGAAATAAACCAAGATGCTGAAGATTACTAAAACAACATCCGTAAGTCAGAATTCACATTACTCTTTTCCATTTATGTTCATTTTTCTCAGAATATAGTTTCCCACAGTAAATTAAATAAGCTAGGATGAAGAAATGAGAAAAACAAAACAAAACAATACCCTTAACACCAGTTCTGCCACTAACTGGTTTATGTGGCTTTGCACAAGTCTTTAAATATCTATTCCAAGCTTTAAGAAAAAATAGATCTAACAACTTTACATAAAACTCATGAGACTTTTAGAGAATCATATCAATAGTATTGTTAGTCACCAAAACACATGTGAAAATTATTATTATTAAAGGAATAACTGTAAATAATAGGCATGCTTTATTATACGATTCTAAACTAGCTTTAAAAAAAACCTATTCTAAGACAGTTTAAAAATGGCCTCCTTTGTTTCATGGAACTTTTCCTAAAGATAACACTAAAATTGTCACTACTTCCTACATGACTCTTTTTCATTACCCTGCAACTTCCTGAAGGTGAACCACATTAAATAAACTCTAGAGAGGCCAGAGTTAGAAGATACAGTACTTTGCAAACACTATTTAAGTTGATTCATCTTATAGGATAGACGCTTTGTCTTTTATATTTTCAGAAAAAAAAGAAGCTGAAATAAAAGCACATATTTTTTTATCTATTTATGTTAAGTAAAATCTAGTCTACAAGTGGAAATACTAAACAGTAAGATTTGGTCGATAAGTGATCTTATGCTAGGCTTTCCACTAGGATTGTTCCTTTCTCCCATATCTTACCTTTTTTCATAGTAGGAAGTCAGGCTCTAGCAGTCACTTCATCCTGCTACCTGAAATCAAAGGTCATGGTGTTATTTTTAGGACAAGCTAAAAAGAAAACTCTTATTCGTAAATTTGCTAGTTGTATGCCCAAAGTCGAAATTACTTTTTCCTCCTATTCAGGATTTGCCCAGATAAAAATATCTGCTAACACCTAAATATGTAGAAATTTATAACCATTTAGGGTAGCTTCCCCAGTGGCTCAGATGGTAAAGCATCTGCCTACAATGAGGGAGACCCAGGTTCAATCCCTGGCTCGGGAAGATCTCCTGGAGAAGGAAATGGCAACCCGCTCCAGTATTCTTGCCTGGAAAATCCCATGGATGGAGGAGCCTGGTAGGCTACAGTCCATGGGGTCACAAAGAGTCAGACATGACTGAGCAACTTCACACAGGGTAGCTGTGCCTTAAATAAGTCAACCCAGTAAAATGCGTAAATTAGTTTTCCAACTCTCTTCTTTGGGATTAGGGAGTGGAGGTGGAAATTTGATCTTTGCATTTTTTTTTAATTTATGGCTAATCATATGCATCAAGAATTAGTCCACAAATTATGTGAGTATGAAATTTAAAAACTACCAATTTTCAGTTGGGTTTACTTTTGATTTAATGTCCTAGGTCTTTTTTAAACTTATTTTTCCCTTTTGAACATTTTATTTTGTTTTAGGGTATCAGAGGATGAGATGGTTGGATAGCATCACTGACTCAATGGATATGAACTTGGGCAAACTCCAGGAGATAGTGGGGGACAGGGAGGCCTGACATGCTGCAGTCTGTGAGGTCGCAAAGAGTAGGACATGATTTAGTGACTGAACAACAACAAATAATCAATTAACAATGTTGTGACAGTTTACGGTGAACAGCAAAAGAACTTAGCCATACATATACATGTATCCATTCTCCCCAACAACCCCCTTCCAACCAGGCTGCCACATAACCTTTAGCAGAGTTCNTATTTTGTTTTAGGGTATCAGAGGATGAGATGGTTGGATAGCATCACTGACTCAATGGATATGAACTTGGGCAAACTCCAGGAGATAGTGGGGGACAGGGAGGCCTGACATGCTGCAGTCTGTGAGGTCGCAAAGAGTAGGACATGATTTAGTGACTGAACAACAACAAATAATCAATTAACAATGTTGTGACAGTTTACGGTGAACAGCAAAAGAACTTAGCCATACATATACATGTATCCATTCTCCCCAACAACCCCCTTCCAACCAGGCTGCCACATAACCTTTAGCAGAGTTCCATGTTCTGTACTATATAGGTCCTTGTTGGCTATCCATTTTGAGTACAGCAGTGTGTGAATACATTCATGAAACACTGACTCTATATTGTTTTACCATTCACCTTCTAAGTCAATTGTTGTTTCTCTTGATTGAATGATAATAACAATCACCACCTTCAGAGCTTTCAGACTCTAATTGGTAATGCTCTCAATGAAAATGACTTCACTACTTTCATCCATATGTAAACACACCACATAAAAGACAAATTCTTGGACTTCCCTGAGAAGAGTAGTGGATAGAAGTTCTCCTGCCAATTCAGGGGACACAGCTTCCACCCCTGGTCTGGGAAGATTCCACATGCC
>SJYX01008053.1:50741-61522 GCA_006410675.1 Oreotragus oreotragus | reverse complement strand
GGAGAAGACTCTTGAGAGTCCCTTGGACTGCAAGGAGATCCAACCAGTCCATTCTGAAGGAGATTAACCCTGGGATTTCTTTGGAAGGAATGATGCTAAAGCTGAAACTCCAGTACTTTGGCCACCTCATGAGAAGAGCTGACTCACTGGAAAAGACTCTGATGCTGGGAGGGATTGGGGGCAGGAGGAGAAGGGGACGACCGAGGATGAGATGTCTGGATTGCATCACAGACTCGATGGACGTGAGTCTGAGTGAACTTCGGTAGATGGTGATGAACAGGGAGGCCTGGCGTGCTGCGATTCATGGGGTCACAAAGAGTCGGACACGACTGAGCCACTGAACTGAACTGAACTGAACTGAAGATGACAGAATTAGAAATAGAAATACTTATTTTAATATTACCTAAACTTCAATAAGATTCAGTGTGACTTTCAGGTTACTCTTTCTATCAGGAAATGACAAATTCTGCCTTTATCACTTCCAAATGTCTTCCAATAATGTAACCCACCAGGGTTATAAACCAATGAGAAATCTCACATTATGGCACACATGAATTTTAACCTGAATAAAACCAATACATTTTACACGATTGTCCTTTATATATTAACTTCATTTTGGGCATACACACATAGAATTTCTGTTTGAACAAGTATTTAGAAAACTGTGCTCATCACTTCTAAGAAATGCTACTAAAACAAGATGAACTTCCTCCTTTTTGTTTCTGACTTCCGTCTACATGTATATACTTGCTTTTTCTGGTTGTGATTTATTACAAGTTTTTACTAAAAATAGATATTAGATTTAGGAGATTTGACAGTAACTATGAACTAAGCACTTCTATGGAAATCATCATCTGCCCCATGTACTTTAACAGGCAAAGGAAATCACACGTTCTGGAAAGAACACAGACTAGGAGCTGGTCAGTTGACTTCACCTTCATTTTGACTTTCATGCATTGAAGAAGGAAATGGCAACCCACTCCAGTGTTCTTGCCTAGAGAATCCCAGGGATGGCGGAACCTGGTGGGCTGCTGTCTATGGTGTTACACAGAGTCAGATACGACCGAAGCGACTTGGCAGCAGCAGTAGCAGCAGCTTCTTCTAAGCCACCACTCTCCTCAGTAGTCATTTGTGAAGAATATCCACTGGGCAGTGCCGGGGTGAAGAGTAGAGATGCTGGGAAGGTGCCTGACAATGTAGCTAGCACACTGCAAGCGCTCCAAAAGTGCTATTATTTCTATCAGCTTCCTCAAGGAGGCAAATACCTAATTGGATTACTTTAGAGGCAAAGGAACATTACATAGCAAAAGTACAAAAGAGAGAGGAGAGTGTATATGCAGAAGAGAGACAGGCGAAAAAGATCGGTTTTCATAAATGGACAGCTCCAGGAAGTTTACTAGAGATTGTTTGGAATAAATCGGTGCAGTTGGTTCTCAATCCAATCAGCCTTAGTTCCATTTACTTTTTCTGGAGGTTATATATTTTTGGATACCTCCTGACATATTTTTCAGTTTAGAGAAACATCTGCAGAGGGAGATGGATGCATCATTTTATCCGCATGGATCTTTCTCCAGTTTGCATCTGTGGGCACGGAGATGCTGATGTTGGGTGAGATTCTCAAGACTAGACACCATGTCCCTCCGGGCATTCAGTGCGGCACTAAGGATAAATCAGGCACTCCAAGTTCTCTAAATAAATAGAAGGGGCCATTTGGGTAAGTAAATCTGCCTTTCAAAAGGAAATAGGCAAATATCTAGCTGATCACTGTTCTGTCAGTGATGAATGGGAGAGTGTTACAGATGAAGT
This sequence comes from Oreotragus oreotragus, assembly GCA_006410675.1. Lineage (NCBI taxonomy): Eukaryota > Metazoa > Chordata > Mammalia > Artiodactyla > Bovidae > Oreotragus > Oreotragus oreotragus. The sequence goes on along the minus strand of SJYX01008053.1, from coordinate 59,716 downwards.
AGGGGTGGACCACAAAACAAAAGGGTAACTATTTGCTAAACTATTGTTTCTCAACACACTCTTTAAAAAGTTGCTGGACAAGATTTGGGCAAATGTGTCAAGTCTTGAATTGGATGTCTTTTTTTTTTTAATTTAAAGTTTATTTTTTTACTTTACAATACTGTATTGGTTTTGCCATACATTGTGTATCTTATGAGGCACGGTATGTCTTGGAAGAGAGTGGGCCCACTGAAGTATTTCTGTCATGACCAAATCCACTGATTCATCCAACTCATCACATATCTTTTTGATTGTGATTTGGTTCCCATGTAGGTATATTTATATGGAAAGAGTATACTGATCATATAGAGATTATATTTCTGTTCATGGTGATAGTTAACTCATATAGCTATTTGAAAGAATAGCTTCTCTTTATGATTTAATTTCTTACATCACTCAACAATAATGAGCTCTTACTAAACAGTGTCATCCCATCCTATGTGATATTTTTGTTCACTTGTTTAAAAGCATAAACTAGCATCCTAGTAATGAAAACAAAATAATAACAACAAATTTACAAATATATAACCATACAAAATATATATGTTTACATATATGATTAAATGAGATACTGGTAAAATCTTATCCTTTGGTAAAATATGTCTTTCAAAACAATGAGTTCGCTTATCTGAACATCTGGGGTCCTCGGAGTCATTCCCACTACCAGACTGCTTCTTCAGCCCTGCTGTCATTAAAGCCTCCAGCACAACACTCACTGTTTTCCAGAATTTCCTGATACTGATCTCAGCTGCCTCCACAATCCTGCCTCTTCAATAGTGTGTAAAACTCATTTTCTGCTCATTGCTCATTATTTTTTGATATTGGCCCACCATGGTCTTATTTTAATCCAAGAAGTCTGACTAGGAGTCCATTAGCTTATATTTTCAAGTTCTTCCAAGGAGAGAACTATCTGCATAGCTCTAAATGCAATATTACACTTTAACGAGATCTAACTTGTGTTCTTCTGTCATTCCATGTAATTGTTATTGTTCAGTCACTAAGCCATGTCGGACTCTTTGTGACCCCATGGACTGCAGCACACCAGGCTTCCTTGTCCTTCACTATCTCCCGGAGTTTGCTCAAACTTATGTCCATTGAGTCAGTGATGCCATCCAACCACCTCACCCTCTGTCGTCTCCTTTTCCTCCCGCCTTCAATCTTTGCCAGCATCAATGGGAATTTCAATGGGAATTTCAATTTCAGTCCTTCCAATGAATATTCAGGGTTGATCTCTCCATGTTCATAACTCCATGGCATCCTCCTCTTCACATGTACACATGTATTTGGGCAAATTACATTTCTCCTTAAATATTTTTGACCTCAACTTTCATATATGTATAATAAGTTTAGAAAATTCAAAAGCTAATGCTAGAAAGGACGGTTTAGTTCATAACATGTGGAAACACATTTAAATTCCTTTCTTCCCATGAAGAAAGGAATTCAGTTTCCTATCTCCTTAATGCACTCTCATTTATCAGTTTCCTATCTCCTTAACGTACTCTCAAAAGGACAGAAGAAACAACACATTCATACTATCTTTCCAAGTCATCAGATAAACCTGATATGTCTTTGTTTAGCAGCTTAGCCTTGTCAGGCCAATAATCTGTGTCATTCTCACTCATCAAATACAATTGTACTGACATATGGGACAGCTGACTGCATTTTGGAGAGGTTAAATGAAATTATGAAAGCAGAAGCTTTGATCTTCTGGCCTGCAGTGTGTCTGATGAATACAACAGATATCTCTGTGCTCTTGATATGTGTGCCTATTTTTCCTAAGAAACATTGATTTAAACATGTCTTTATTAAGCATGTTGAACCTTTAGAAGAGCTATAATAGATAACTATGTGTCTTGTCCTATGTTACATAAATTGCTGAACATAAGAATGTCATCTTTTATTTTTCAGAGAATTCTATTGCAACCTTTACGTGAACGTGAAGTCGCTCCGTCATGTCCGACTCTGTGCGACCCCATGGACTGTAGCCTACCAGGCTCCTCTGTCCATGGGATTTTCCAGGCAATAGTACTGGAGTGGATTGCCATTTCCTTCTCCAACCTTTAAGGACCAGACGATTCCAAAATTATTCAAAGCATCTAATCCATAGAAAAATACACACACACACAAAACCCCTCAACTTTTAAAGGCAAGTATAAACATGATATCNCCAGGCTCCTCTGTCCATGGGATTTTCCAGGCAATAGTACTGGAGTGGATTGCCATTTCCTTCTCCAACCTTTAAGGACCAGACGATTCCAAAATTATTCAAAGCATCTAATCCATAGAAAAATACACACACACACAAAACCCCTCAACTTTTAAAGGCAAGTATAAACATGATATCAAAAAACTGATAACAGTAAATAAATAATAAATTTTCTGATTTATAGAGTCAGAGAATATAGAGGCAGATATTCTTAATTAGAAAATAGAAGGCAGCAATGTACCAAAAGATATTTCTAGACACTTCTAAAGAAATTAGAACCCTTGCTCGCTGTAGAGGGGAATGTAAAACGGTGCAGCTGCCATGGAAAACAGTATGAAGAATCCACAAGAAATTAAAAATAGAACTACCATATGATCCAGAAGCCCCATTTCTGGGTATCTGTCCAAAAGAACTGAAAAAAATATCTCCTCATGTAAAAATGTATTGTAAGGTCTTATGAGTTACACCCACATTGATGTAACAGTATACTCTGATTTAATATAAATTTTTCTTTGGACTTTCTACAAACTTAAGAAAAGATTTTTTGAAATTCCGATGGCCTAGTAAGTAAATGTAACTGCATTGATACACTGATGCTACTATAAATTATCTAAAGAACTGTAGTTTTTTGTTTCTTAAATTTTATAATTACAACTTTGTATGCTTATAGCTCCTCAGGAACCATCAGCGACTACAAGTAAATAATCTAACACATTGAAGAGCCCTTGGTTGCACTGTTCAACAATGATTACATGTGAAAAAAAAAAACAAATCTCTAAATCACAGACTTGTTTTATATTGATAATGAGGTAGATCCTACTGGTGCAGGGATTTTTATTCATATTTTATGAAGGCTGATGACCTCCAAGTGTTCCATAAACCTCTGAGATTGCACGTGAATATTTGCATATTTGACGGGCATTTTTCCGGACATCCACGGCTTTGTTAGATGGCTAAAGCAGTCCATCATGCTCCCCTATCAAAAATTAAATAACATATTAAGAGTATCACTTTAAAGAGGAGAATTAAAATATCAGAAAGAAGATAAATAATTAAATTTAGATCTAATTATTATGGTCTAGAAAGAAAATAAGAATCTCAATTTCTCTTTTCTTTCTTTTGTTTCTTCTTCTCTCTTTTTTTTTTTCTTGCTATAGGTGCCAGAAATCACAAAGGAATTTTAATGCCAGTGTGACAAAATATATCCAATTAGAGAAGGAGGCTACTGTAAGACATCAGCTATTCTCAAACTTAAGTGCTCATCACCTGGGGGAGAACGTGGTGGAAATGTCCAGCCCCAACTGATGGACTACAGAGGAGCTAGGAACCCCCAGGCTTTACAAGCCCAGGGGTGATACAGACACAGGGAGTCAACAGAGCACCTGATGAGAAACACCATATTCTTTCCAACCCATTAACAACTGCTCCTTAAGTGGTTTGTGCTATGCTGTAATTTGTAAGGCAGGCACCCTGAGGCTAGATTCTGCTTATTAGCATTTTCTCCAAAAAGCAACCTAAGTGCCCAGAGATGCTATAATAGAGAGTAAATTTAAGAACAAAGAAATACTTACAACACCAATGCTACTTTCAATAGCATCCATGATATCAAATGATAGTCACAAAGGCCATCAATTTTATTAACTAATAGTCAATCTTATTAACCAGTCATTTAAAAAGGGATACATGACAACCAGATAATCACAAATTTAGATTATAGATACTGAAAGACTGAATGTGAAGACATACATGAAATTTATTTCATATCTCCGACTGTGCCTCAGTTTAACAACAGCATTTTTTACAACTCTGTAACGCTGGGGTTATAGCATCACAAAGTTTTTAGAAAAATTATGAGACTTCCAGCTAATTCCCAAATATTTATTAGCCTTATATATCTGAACAAAAGGGAGGGGTTTTAAGATCTAAAATAAACAGATCATATAAATTAGATAGCTCATTATGATAAGTGGAAATGTATGAAATCTAAAGAAACCCAGAATATAAGCAACATTTTAATCATTATTTCCAATATGTTGCCTTTAAATAATAGGTCACTTGAAAGTGAAATATAAAAATCCTGAAATATATTGTAGAAGAGTAAAATACACTTAATTGTAAAACTTCAAAACAACGTAATCCTGATAATTGCCAAAAGTGCATTTACACCCTGCAGAGTACAACTAATAAGGCAAGCCTAAAATTCTTCAAAATATAGCCATCATCTTAATCGATTTGCCATAAGTCTAAGCAATGCAATTAATTCTCTGGCATTTATGCAAGTTTTCTAAGGTGAATCCATGTGAACTCAGACATCATCAGGCAATATTTATGCTCTTGGTACACAAATAGACTTGTCACTCGGGAACTGCCTCCCTAATGCCAAACCCCCAGCATATCTGTCTCATTTCCATCATCCTCAGACATGGCGCGTGCAGCACAATAAGGGTGGCTGACAGGGAACGGTAGTAACTCGGGCTGGTCTATAACAAGTCTGACAAGGACAGGTGGCAAATATGGTGCTCTGAGAAGTGTGGAGGCTGCCAACCACAAAGGAAGAATGCGAGATAATAACATTTTTCACCCATCACTTCTGGATCAATTTGTAACAGTCAAAGCCATCTTCAATGACATTCATATAAAAATATGAATTTAAATGTTTGCTATTTGAATCAGTTTCCAGAATCAGTAGGAAATATGATGTCACCTTGGCAGTATTTTTTATGTGCCACCCAGTTTCTAAATGTCAGACTTAAAACATCCAAGAATATTTTTTCCTAAGTTTGCCTCAGCCATATGTATTGTGATAGAAGGGCAATAATATTTGTTCACAACATTTTAATTCATCAAAATGAGAGACGAGATCCTATTAGTAAAATTCATAAATGCAGTAAGTTGAAAACCTACGGCAATGAGTAATAAGGATTTCATATTTTATGCAAATTTCACTTAAGACAGTAAATGTGCTTATGTAAACAGAGATGTTTATATTCTTTCTTTGCATAATATTTTATTTTCTAACCTCCCAAACGCATCTCTACATGAATGGCTTAGGTTTTAGACTGCAGTCACATTCTGGACAAAGGAGAGGTATGAATGCTGCTCCAAAGACAGTAAAGAGAATGTTTCTGTATTGGTGACAGGCCCAGGCCAGGATGAAAACAGGAGCAATTCCCAGGGTCCTGTCCCAGGCAAAGAGAATCCAGAAGACCAAAGCTGCTTTAGATCTGTGTCAGTGTTCATTCAGCTTCTTTGTAGGCGAGGCCTGAAGATCTCATTTAGTTAATAAACTTCTGATTTCACTTCCAAAACGTTCAGGAAATGATACACCCTCTCCAGACTATGGGGGCTTCCCAGGTGGCGCCAGTAGTCACCTGCCAATGCAGGAGACCTAAGAGACGCAGGCTTGACCCCTGAGGTGGGAAGATTCCCTCTGGAGGAGGGCGTGTCAACCCACTCCAGTGTTCTTGCCCGGAGAATCCCATGGACAGAGGAGCCTGGCGGGCTACAGTCCATAGGGCCACGCAGAGTCAGACACAACGGAAGCAACTTAGCACACACGCACGCATTCTAGACTATGGAACTTCCCCCAGTNTCAACCCACTCCAGTGTTCTTGCCCGGAGAATCCCATGGACAGAGGAGCCTGGCGGGCTACAGTCCATAGGGCCACGCAGAGTCAGACACAACGGAAGCAACTTAGCACACACGCACGCATTCTAGACTATGGAACTTCCCCCAGTTGTCTGGTCCTTCCATTGCTCACCAATAAGACCATGAGCCTTGCACAAGTTACTTGAACCTCACTTTTCTGATTTATAAAAGGTGTATACTGATGACAAGTTCGTAAGGCTGCTCTGCAGATAAAAATGTGATAATGTATGTAAAGCATCTGGCAAGCTGCTTAGCATATAAAGAGTACTTAAATGTAGCAATTATTGTTATATAATAATTATCATTGCTAATATGTTGATATCCATAGTAAGTCTGATCCACGGAAAATCTCCATTTCCAACAAACAGTCAACACTGCTGTGGTGACATTTTTACTCAACAGAGAAGATAAAGCCAGACAACTTGGCATGCGACATGTGTTCTAAAATTGTATAAGCTACCAAAGGCAATGGAAAAGCAGATGAGAGCATTTTAAAAATTAAAATGCCTTTTGATTGCTCTGCGTTACGTCCTGTGCTGCAGAGAGGCACTGTCAAAATCAGTAGCTTTATAAATGATGGATTTGGTACAGCATAAAAAGGCATGGCAAAGTATATTTCAAATTTTGTTTTGAAAGCATTGATTCCCATACATCTCTGAAATTAAATTTCCCTCATGGTTCACCTTTAAACCCCTTACCCAGCTCGAAGAGAAAAATAAGGAAAATTCTCCCTTATGATGCCATCCAGAGGTAAACTGCAGATAAACATTAGAAATCACATAAATATATTATTTTACGAGTTTGATTTTTCTCTACTGAATATTCCCCTTTGTATTATTACTCCAAGTACATACGTGCAACTTATCACTTGCATTTATGTTTTTCCTTACGTTTTTGTAAACACAATGAAAAGGCTAGTGTTTCTAACATAGTGCTTTGTTTCTATTTATCTGCTAATGCAACAACCAAGATTTCATTACCTCATAATACATGTCTGCAGGATGAATGAGTGAAATGTCAGGTCTACCTCTGTGCTTTCTTTTTTATTATTATTATTACATTTCCTATAGGATTTCTCTTCTTTGTGGCCATTGCACTTGAGAAATATTGCGCAATTCTTACTCAGTTTTTTTTGTGTGTTTTTTTTTTACTATGTCCTTTACCTACAGGTTGAAGATACCACTGAGTTTTTCTACTGAAGATTTGTGAATTATGTATAGAATGGGCATTGCCTTTTACCAAACTTTGGCATATATCCGTTCACGGTGTGTAAGCTTAAGGTGAAATAGGATGTTTCTTCACAGGGGAAATTACTAAATTCTCACTGTTACAGTAGGAATCCTTCTCCCCACCCTGAGAAAAACTAAATAGTTGTAGGAAACTGATCAACAAACTGCCACCCACACTAAAATATGTAATTTTATTTATTATACTGTATGGTGCACAGTATAAGAAAATGTGGGCTATGAATTAATCATGGCTTTATTCTAGGTAGATCAATGATGATATTCAATGTGATGATGATACCGATTTACAGAATGTCTGGTGTTATTATTCTACAGCTCCAAAAGATGTGGCAACTTTTTATTTTTATGTAATTAATGGTGTTAAAAGCACTCATTTGACTTGTTTCTTTCTCGGCTCCAAACATTTATTTGGAACACTGCATCTACTCTCCATACCCAAAATTCCTTAAGGGGCTTTCTATGGCAACGTGTATGGATAATAAACACCTGAAAGACGCTAGAGATATTTGACATGAGCTCTTGGAAAGAGGTGCTTCTACTAAAATACAATGGGTGTGGTTCATGCAAGAAGGAGTTATAGCAACTAAACAGTGAAACGGTTATTTCTCACACTGAGCACAGGCACAAAGCCCTTTGACTTTTCACTGTCTCAATTCACAACGCTGGTCTCTGTTGGTGACATTAACTTATAGACCCACTTTGGCCCTCAGCTCAGAAAATAATAATAATAATAACCATAATTTGGCAACTTGCAAGTCTTGATGTCTGCAGCGGTCATCTAGTCCTTCCCAGTTACGTAGGAGAGCATGATTTAATCCTTTATACACTCAGACATTGCAAGTCAGCTCCCCAAATAACAGCTAATCTGGATTCCTGCCATCCCTGCTATTCGACAGAGCCCAGGAGGGTATTTTGTAATAAGTACCAGGAGAGGGTTCTGATCATATCCAATTGCATTCCGAATGCATATATATATATATATATATATATATATATTCTTCAGCTTGATACATAGGCCCAGCAGAGATATAAAGAAGCATTTGAAGAAAGAGAAANTCTGGATTCCTGCCATCCCTGCTATTCGACAGAGCCCAGGAGGGTATTTTGTAATAAGTACCAGGAGAGGGTTCTGATCATATCCAATTGCATTCCGAATGCATATATATATATATATATATATATATATATATTCTTCAGCTTGATACATAGGCCCAGCAGAGATATAAAGAAGCATTTGAAGAAAGAGAAAAAAGAAAAAAAAAAAAAAAAAACCCTGCCTCATCCATTCAGCCACTGAATAAATATTGTTAAAGACACTCTTTTTTAAATATTTTGGATAAGGGGTTGCAGGTTAGTGATTAAAAAAGAAATAACATAGTTGCTTCCAAGGAATCTCTAAACCAGGAAGTAATTGAGCACAGTAGTTAAAAGAATATGGCACCCCTGTCCATATCTCCCTGGATCCCTTTACCAGCTTTCTGCACACGATCTCCAATGCACTCTCATCCCCAACATCAGCATCCATTGCTCCTTGTTGCAAGGCTACCTGCAGAGCTGCCAGAATGTCTTGGTCTACTACACCATGGAGAGTGCCAAGCACAGGAGTCAATACTACCTTCCTGCCTCAGCCCTTTGCCGAGGAGAGTACATCATGAGAATCGCTGGGCTGGAAGAAGCACAAGCTGGAATCAAGATTGGCGCAAGAAATATCAGTCACGTCAGATATGCAGATGACACCACCCTTATGGCAGAAAGTGAAGAGGAACTAAAGAGCCTCTTGATGAAAGTGAAAGAGGAGAGTGAAAAAGTTGGCTTAAAGCTCAACATTCAGAAA
>SJYX01008053.1:11581-41432 GCA_006410675.1 Oreotragus oreotragus | reverse complement strand
TACTCCTTTTCCTATTTGGAACCAGTCTGTTGTTCCATGTCCAGTTCTAATTGTTGCTTCCTGACCTGCATACAGGTTTCTCAAAAGGCAGGTTAGGTGGTCTAGAAGGCCCATCTCTTTCAGAATTTTCCACAGTTTATTGTGATCCACACAGTCAAAGCCTTTGGCATAGTCAATAAGGCAGAAATAGATGTTTTTCTGGAACTCTCTTGCTTTTTCCATGATCCAGCAGATGTTGGCAATTTGATCTCTGGTTCCTCTGCCTTTTCTAAAACCAGCTTGAACATCAGAAAGTTCACAGATCATGTATTGCTGAAGCCTGGCTTGGAGAATTTTGAGCATTACTTTACTAGCATGTGAGATGAGTGCAATTGTGCGGTAGTTTGAGCATTCTTTTGCATTTTATTTCATATCGTAAAAGGTATCACATTTGATAGTATGTGTGAAAGTTGCTCAGTTGTGTCCAACTCTTTGTGATACCATGAACAATACTGTCCATCAAATTCTTCAGGCTAGAATATTTGAGTGGGTAGGCTCTCCCTTCTCCAGAGGATCTTCCAACCTAGGAATCGAACCCAGGTCTGCAGCATTGCAGGCAGATTCTTTACCAGCTGAGCCACAAGGGAAGCCTGAGAATACTGGATGGATAGCCTATCCCTTTTCCATGGGATCTTCCCGACCCAGGAATCAAACTGGGGTCTCCTGCACAGCAGGTGGATTCTTTACCAACTGAGCTATCAGGGAAGCCCTGATAGTATTTGTGAAAGGGAAAGGGAAAAGTGAAGACACTCAGTCATATCCGACTCTTAGCGACCCTGTGGACTGTAGCCTACCAGGCTCCTCCATCCACGGGATTTTCCAGGCAAGAGTACTGGAGTGGGTTGCCATTTCCTTCTCCAGGGGATCTTCCTGACCCGGGGATAGAACCTGGGTCTCCTGCATTGTAGGCAGACACTTTACCATCTGAGCCAGCAGGAAAGTGTTTCAAACCCAATTCAGAAATGCAGCAAGCTATCAGCAAATAAAGAAACACATACATTGATTATACTCCAAGTATTAAATCTATAATCAGAATAATCCACTTCAAAATTTATTTGTCTTTTTCTTTTCCTCATTTTATTTTTTTAATATAAATTTATTTATTTTAATTGGAGGCTAATTACTTTACAATATTGTATTGGTTTTGCCATACATCAACATGAATCCGCCACGGGTATACACGTGTTCCCCATCCTGAACCCCCCTCCCACCTCCCTCCCCGTACCATCCCTTGGGTCATCCCAGTGCACCAGCCCCAAGCATCCTGTATCATGCATCAAACCTGGACTGGCGATTCATTTCATATATGATATTATACATGTTTCAATGCATCTATTTGTCTCAAAAGCCTAAAGTGACCCCCCAAAAATAAAAAAGTTATCTATTCAATTGAGATTTTAAGATGTCTTCCAATTAATGTCTTAACACAGATTTCTTCTTGGGTAATGCTTAATTCTTTCATTCAATATTTCCACTGCCACTCAAACTAAGTTATCTAGTTCAGCTTCTCTTACTGATATTTAGCCACAGGCCTGCCTACAGTAGTAAATATCTCCTCAAATATTTCTGAATCGGAAGCAATTCTTGATCAAGAGTATACCTTGAACACTGTACAAATATGGAAGTCATATGGTGATATAGAAAAAAACTCAAAAATAGCACCTTAGAAATTATCAACTCTGTTAGACTTACACAGCAGGGTTGGGATCCGATCACTTCTTAGCTTCCTTCCAGTATGAAAAGTCTATGCTGCTAGTGTAATATGAATAAACATAGAAGCTTTGCATCAACTCTAGACTGGTTACTTTCTCCAGACAAGGCCATTCAGGATCAAACATGTATGTACATGTGGTATGATTAAGCCCTGCCCTCTCTCTCCTATACATCCTCCTGGTGCTAATCTAAGCCTACAGAGCCTGAAAGTTATTTTATCTGTTCAGAAAAGGCATACTTATGTTAGCTACCAACGAATGGTGAAGAGGAGTCATGTAACAGAAATCTGATAGGGATCAGCATCTAAAGGGGATTCTGGCAGGAGATGCAGACAGCGGTGAGAAATCAACCTACGAAAATTGGGATTCAAAATACAAATTACAATACCTAGAAGATATTAGTGAAAATCAGGTAGAACTAACTCCTCCCTCATAACCAGAAATATTAGTTCTTCAATATGCCCTGTATATCCAGTCCCTTCTTCCCAAATTGCTCTCCTCCCAATTCCTTAGCTAACATTCCTTCAAGACTTAAAATGACTATGTTTGTTCAAGAAGCTTTGTCCAAGTCCCCAAGGCAAGTTTAGCTATCCTACTATTTCGTTATATCATCCTGTCACCCCCTTATCATTTTAATATCTAGCATACCATACTGAAATTACTTATTTATTTAGGTCTATTCCACATCAGATAGTAACCAAAAAAAAAAAAAAATTAGTTAGCTAATAGTTCAGACAGATATTAGTATTACATCAGAGAAGATATACTTAGGACAAAAACCTGAATTTTTTATTCACAGTTGTGATTCCTACCCCAAGCACAGTGACTGAACAGCAAAGTAACAACGCAGTATTGATATCTACATAAAGAAGTAAAAAAGACAAACCAAAAAACTGTCCCAAGAAAGCAGTAAAGCAAGGCAAGGACTGTGGCACTGAGTACATAAGAGCAAGACCTGATTACTAGGTCTAGGATACAGGACTAGGCAAGGCAAGCGGAAGGAGAGTCACTGCTAGGGCCTGGTAGAAACTGCGAGAAAAGACTCCAGACACACAGACTTCAGAATTCACTAAACCAATGGCATAACCAGCCTTAGATGTCCCTAGGTTCCCAACAAGAATGATCCTCCAGCTTGGGGCACAGCTAATAGTCTACGTAGTGGTTAAATTTACAGTACAACTGTGATGTGAAGAAAATCAAATCAGTCATCACTGCCAAAGACATCCAGATTTGGAAGCAGTTAAGTTCCCAGAAAGTTCAAAAGAATACATTAATCTAATTGTTTATACACTCACGGAACGAAAGTGGGCATTCCCCTAAAATCCGTATGTGGAAGTTTCAATGTGGCTGTATTTGGAGATAATGAACCTGTGCTCCACAGGGTTAAAAAAAAAAAAACAAAACACCATTCTAAAAAGGTGCCTCAGGGGGTTAACAGAAACAGGTGACAAGCAGAAATTCTTGAGCTTGTCACACAGAACAGCTTGTTAAAAACCCCTTCATTTGTACCATGCCTCCACTGATCAAGCTCACCTTACTTTTTGACTCCTTAACCACCCCTATAGATAATGACTCTGATATAATGATCACTATAGTAACAAGAAGCATAGTTGCTTAAAAGGACTTGGAGGTGACCCCCATCCAGTTCAAGCCAGCTCAGACTGATGGGGACCACAGACCCTAAAACTAGACCTGTGCATGTATCTGATAAATGATGATGGCAGAGAGCAAAAAACTCCACCCTCTCACATCATGCTAAGAGCCTCTATCTTTGAACATGCATTCCCTTAAGACACATGTAACTCAGATAATGCCTGCACAGAACACTGATCATTTCACCTATTCCCTACCTCCAATCATCTTTCTACACAGCTAAGCCCATTCTGCTTCTTTATCCCATAAATATCTCAAGTCTCTCACATTCAGGAAAGCTGATCTGGGATTAGTTCTCCCCTCTCTTCTTTTGGCTGCCTCAGGAATAAACCCAGTCTCTGCTATAAATCTCAGTGTCTCAGCACTTGGCTTGCTGTGTGTCAGGCAAACAAACCTGGTTACAATAGGGCCCTTGAGGAGGAGATAAAAGTTAAAAGAGATCACAGGGGTGAAGCCCTAATCTGAAAGAGTTACCGCCCTTCTAGGAAGAGGAAGACACACCAGGTCCCTCTCTCCACCACATGAGGACACAGTGAGATGAGGTATTTGCAAATCAGAAAGGGAATATTCACCATCAGGAACTGAATCAGTTGGCACATTTATCCTTAACTTTCCAGCTGCTAGAATAATTATAAGTAAATCCTGTTGCTGAACCCAGCCTGTCCAGCAGCCCACATAAACTAACACATATGCCAAAATTAATTTGTGTGTATAAGACGCTTACTCCTTGGAAGAAAAGTTATGACCATTTACTTGGCCAACAAAGGTCCATCTAGTCAAGGCTATGGTTTTTCCAGTGGTCATGTATGGATGTGAGAGTTGGACTGTGAAGAAGGCTGAGCGCCGAAGAATTGATGCTTTTGAACTGTGGTGTTGGAGAAGACTCTTGAGAGTCCCTTGGACTGCAAGGAGATCCAACCAGTCCATTCTGAAGGAGATTAGCCCTGGGATTTCTTTGGAAGGAATGATGCTGAAGCTGAAACTCTAGTACTTTGGCCACCTCATGCGAAGAGTTGACTCATTGGAAAAGACTCTGATGCTGGGAGGGATTGGGGGCAGGAGGAGAAGGGGACGACAGAGGATTAGATGGCTGNTGTGAGAGTTGGACTGTGAAGAAGGCTGAGCGCCGAAGAATTGATGCTTTTGAACTGTGGTGTTGGAGAAGACTCTTGAGAGTCCCTTGGACTGCAAGGAGATCCAACCAGTCCATTCTGAAGGTGATCAGCCCCAGGATTTCTTTGGAAGGAATGATGCTAGAGCTGAAACTCCAGTACTTTAGCCACCTCATGAGAAGAGTTGACTCATTGGAAAAGACTCTGATGCTGGGAGGGATTGGGGGCAGGAGGAGAAAGATAAAATGGTTGGATGGCATCACAGACTCGATGGACATGAGTCTGACTGAACTCCGGGAGACGGTGATGAACAGGGAGGCCTGGCGTGCTGCGATTCATGGGGTCGTACGGAGTTGGACAGGACTGAGCAACTGAACTGAACTGAATGGTCTTTCTGCTGGCACAAATTTACTTAAATTGTTAAGGGTATTCCATATGGAGTGGCTACACTGAGATACATTTCTGATAAATTATTTCATAATATGAATTTTAGTACATCTAGAGTCAATAATTCCAGAACAATTTTTTTTAAAGATTTGACTTTTCCTGTGAATCAATTTCGTGTAGATCTCAATTTAATTTTAAATGTAAATTTATACAATGACATTTTAATGTTTCCTCTGACATTTCCTAAAACTAGTGGAGGTTGTATAAGAAGCTAAAAGTAGCTTCATGATTTGCATATAATTCAAAATACCTGTTTATGCAATCCATCTCTGTATCTTCAATTACAAGGAAAACTTGATTTTGTAATTGTCTCCTTATAATGATTCATATGAAGTGTCACATGAAAATAGCATTCTTTTCTGTCAAATGTGATCATTCTTAAATTTAACTTCTGCTTCTAAGCCTGTGGATATTTGCTTTATAACGCTGCAGGAGTTTTCAAAATCAGAAAATCAAAACTCTTTGAAAAATTCTAATAACTTCCTGATATGCTTTATTGCAATATCTGTGTATATGCCTTGACTTTGTAATTATTTACAAATGAAGTTTACTGAGCTCCTGACCCTGCACTCAGGCTGGAGATGCAGCTCATATTTGTGCAAATGCACACGGATGGGCTCCAGGGATGGACAAGAAGCCTGTCTCCCACCACAGTGCAGGTGCTCACCCCATACAAAAGCCCTCCTCTCTCCCAGAGACAAAACTGCCTCCACTGCTACAGCTTCGGCTTCCAGAGCCACCATGGCCACTGCCAATCTTGGTCCAGGTTCTAAATCTGGATGACCCCTGGGGAACCTAAGTCATCCCAGGCTGTCCGAGGTACATGCCAGGAGGCCAGGCAATGCAAACATTAGCTGCAGCAGAGCTGAGCTCATGCACGAGGAAACTACAGCCTAACATGTCTGCACTGCTTATGCCCATACTCTATTGTTACTGATACTTGTGTGGTAGCTCACAGAATAGAACTTCAAAGATAATATCATCAAGGATTTCAAGAAGTGCATAGCAGAGCATTTGACCAAGGATGGGGTCCCTTTTGAAAGCAGGACCCTGTGTGACTATACAAATGCGTGCTTGAGAAGCCTGCCTTGGGGATGGAGGATACAAAGAAAGCTTTTTCAAATAGTATGGGGACAATTTTTAAAGCTCTTTAAATGCCTTAAGAAAGAACACTAAAGTTTGAGGCACTTAAGATTCTGAAGTGGAAAAAGAACACTAAGTTTGTGTTTTAAAAAGATCACTCTGATGCTGAATCAGGTAACAATACTAGTGGGTCAACTAAAAAATGTATATAATCTCAGCAAGTGATTATAAGGCACTGGATATAGGGATAGTTATAGATTCAAGTAATAACCATAGCATTTTAAGTGCTAAATATGTGCTAGGCACTTTACCGACATTGTTTCTAATCCT
Organism: Oreotragus oreotragus; assembly: GCA_006410675.1. NCBI lineage: Eukaryota > Metazoa > Chordata > Mammalia > Artiodactyla > Bovidae > Oreotragus > Oreotragus oreotragus. The sequence goes on along the minus strand of SJYX01008053.1, from coordinate 35,056 downwards.
CAAATAACCCTCTGAGGTACATATTATCCCCATTTTGCACATGAGGCTGCTGAAACTGTCAGAGTCTAGCTTCCAAAGTCATACAGTAAGGAGAGCAGAGCCAGAATTAAGCCCTGAGATCATGCTCTCTCCATCAGGCATCACTTCTAAGCTCAAGAAGAACACTGCAGAGTCTGGTGACAGATTTATGCAAAGCTTTAGGGACAGGAAAGAGGCAGAGGTTCCCTTAACATTTTCCCCTGTCTATCCTACACCCTCCAAAGTTCTCCAGCTTGTCCATGTTTATTTCATGTGTATTTCAAAGATCCTATGCAATAAAGAGGGCTGAAAAATTCTAATAACTTCCTGATATGCTTTATTGCAATATCTGTGTATATGCCTTGACTTTGTAATTATTTACAAATGAAGTTTATTGCCCCATCTCCAGAGTTCCTGACCCTGCACTCAGGCTGGAGATCCAGCTCATATTTGTGCAAATGCACACGGATGGGCTCCAGGGATGGACAAGAAGCCTGTCTCCCACCACAGTGCAGGTGCTCACCCCATACAAAAGCTCTCCTCTCTCCCAGAGACAAAACTGGGAAGGGAGACATTGCAGCAGGTTCTTTCAAGGTCATGTATGCATAGTGCCAAATACATAGTTGGCACTACACAAATATTCCTTTCCTTTCCTTACTACTTCTCTGAGAGTCATGCTCTCACTATGCTCAAGTTTAATTTGGTTTGGTTTAGCTTTCTTCCCCTAAGCTGGTACCCCCACCTAACTGTCCTTTATGTGTCGATGACTATAAATTTGCCCAGTGGGCTTTGGAAAATATGTGAATTTTCCAAGCTGTGGAGACACTGCTCTGATTTGGTTCAGTAATAGTCCATGGGAAGGCATGGTTGGGAGAAATGAAAGAGATAAGGATGTAAATGAGTGAGGTGATTAGCACCCCGGCAGCATCCAATAAATGTCAACAGCCTGTCAGTCACAGGAGGAGGATGTTTAAAGGCTGTTCTATTACCTACTCCAGAGCAGGTGAGAGCTCTCCCACAGTGAACATCCCTGGACTCCACACACAGAATCAGTCACAGCCTCTAGCCTGAAAATCACTATGCCTTCATCATACAACACAAAAAAAAATGTTCATCTATATTGATAAAGACACCAGTCTTGATATTTCCCATCCATTTAACTGTTAAGACCTTGGAATCTGATAATGTTGGGCTATATGATGTTTTATCATATATGTAAAAACTAGGAGAATGAGACCCATGGAGTTGTTTCATCAGGTCTCCAGCCAGCTCTCCACAACCAATGACATTCAGTTTGAATTAAGTCAGAAATTATGTCAGGACAGAAAGTTCCAAATGATCATTCCGTTTCCCACTGTACCAATCCTCATAGTATTTATTATTCCTTAATAAATAAATATTGACTACTTTAGCAGTTTTTCAGGATTAAAACAAAGTTCAGCTTTACACTGAAGTCCATATAACAGACACTGTTGGGGGGGGAGGGGCCCTCATTGCTGCGCAATGACCTTGTAGGTGCACACAGTGAAGCCCCTTTGGCTACTGTCACACTGACTGTTTACTTTCACGGTGACTATTATCACCTCCTCTTCACAGACTCAGAAAAAGTCAAAGTATTACTCGCTCTGTGTCTGGAGCAACTGGACACAGCCATGTCTGGTTGCTCTTTGCAACCCTATGGACTGACTGTAGCCCACCAGGCTCCTCTGTCCATGGAATTTGTCAGGCAAGAATACTGGAGTAAGTAGCCATTCCCATCTCCAGGGGATCTTCCTGACCCAGGGATCGAACCCCAGTCCCCTACATTGCAGGCGGATTCTTTACCGTCTGAGCCACTGGGGAAGCCCCGAGACTCAGAGAAGTGAGACAACTGGCCACCTATCACAACGCTCGTGCAAGGTGGAACCAGAATTTGATTTTAGTTCTCTTTAATTTCAAGCGATCTCCATGTGTCAGAGTTCAGAACTTGTGCAGGCATACACAGTTTACTCTGTCCCTTGGCTAAATGGAACAAAATGCAAGCACAAAATTGCAATTCAACTGTATTCCAATTTTAAAAAACTGAAGAAAAAGCAACCACATAAATGCCATATCTGTCCCGATTCAAAAATGAGGTCTGTCTAACCCAGGTTCAATGTCACCTATTTCTCCTGTGACTTCTTTTTTTCCTGCAGAGCTAACCATTAGGCCACAAATAATGTAAACTGAATAAATGTTTGCTTCCTGGGGTCTGAGTAAGATTAAAGTCATAGGACATAACTATCATTTTCATAACAGGTCATCAAGGTGTATCAACTTCGCAGTAACCTGGGAAATCATTGCTTCCCCCACTGATAATCCAGGCAAACTGAGAAATACCATGAATTAGCTTGAGTTAAACAGTTGGCTACAGTTGTGCCCTGTATACTCTGCTTAGCAACAACCGTCCGGTCTTCCAATGATGACAGAGCCCTGGGAGCTGAGTCCTGACCCGGTGGAATGCGTGGAGCGCTGGGTGTGCAGGCTGCTGGAAGGCAGGAGATTAAAGGAGGGCTGGCAAGCATGGGCTGGAAGGAGAGGGCAGCACTGAAAGACATGTGTGTGTCCTGTGCAGGGATAAGGGCTGGGCCACCAAGGACCTGAAGAGTGAAACCGAGCCAAAGGAAACCTGGCGGATCCTTCACAAAGAGGATGGGAGGCTGTGCATATTTATTGAAATTCACTAACTGCAAGCACTATATACGGCTTAGGGTAGATGAAAGTGATGAAGACATGGTTTTCCACCAACAAATGTTTACAGCCTAGTGTTTCATCAGGTGAAGGAGGAGAGGGCACTGCAGGCAGTGGAATGTGTGGGTTAGTTGCTCAGTCATGTCTGAATCTTTGCAACCCCATGGACTGTTGCCCACCAGACTCCTCTGTCCCTGGGATTCTCCAGGCAAGAATACTGGAGTGGGTAGCCATTCCCTTCTCCCAGGGATATTCCCAACCCAGGGATCGAACCCAGGTGTCCCACATTGCAGGCAGATTCGTTACTATCTGAGCCACCAGGAAGCCTCCAGGCAGTGGAACGACCCAGGGAAGGGGGCATGGGAAATGACAGGTCTGTCTGTACACCAGCCAGGCTGGCAGGAAAGGTGAGTCCTACTGAGGAAACGTGGGCGATGAGATTAGAAAGTAGTGAGAAGCAGCAAAGCGAACAGCATGAAAACACAACTCATGGAATGGGAAGCAGTATTAGCAGAGCATATACCTGGTAAGGGGCTAATATCTGAAAAGCTAATAATTCAAAAGCAAAAAATCAAACAACTGAATTTAAAAATGGGCAAAGAACCTCAACAAGTGTTTCTTCAAACATCCTCTAAGCCACACATCTAGATGCACAGCCTCTACTCACTTTTCCTAACTCCTCATTGCTCACCAAGCCTTGTGGATCTCGACAGAGAGCATTTCCTCACATCTCGGATCCCACGTGGCGTCACAGTTGACCCGCTGATCTATCACAGCACTGAAGACAGTCAGTTGCCAGCCTTCTCACTCTGCCCCTCCCCTTCCTCCCTCTTCTTTTCGCTCCCGTCCGTTGTCCGGTGCTTCCAGACAAAGCCGACAGCAGCAGAACTCCAGCAGCATCTGAGAGGCAACCACAGGTCGTGTGGAGAGCCTCCACTTTAGGGAGGTACTCTCTTCACACGAGACAAAAGACTCCCCTCCCATGGGAGCTCCATGAGGAAGACAGTAAACATTAGCTGTAACCCCATCACCTAGAGACCATTACCATTAACACTTTAGCTATTTTCTTTCCGGCTTTATTATTGATATATACCTAGAATTTTTCATTGACAAAATTAGAATGTACATACATAATGTGTATTGTATGCAGATATAGGTAATTTATACTTGACTTTTTTCATGTCAATAAACACTTAGGAAACGAGATTTTTCTTAACAGCTGACTGCTGTCTTATAAATACCACATACCATTTAAACATTTGCCTATTGTTAAACATTTGAATTGTTTCAGGTTTTTATTATCAAATTATACTGGAATAAATATCTTGTATATAAATTTATTTGTACCTTTATTATGTTTATGTTCATAAAGTAATAACAGTTAACATTCATTGCTTTTCTTACTATGCGCCTGTCTCTGAGCTAAATGCATATATTACCTCCTTTAAGCTTCACAGAGTCTATGAATAGGTTCTATTAGTATCCCCATTACTGGGGATGGATGACACAGAGAAGTTAAGGAAACTGTCCAAGTCCACACAAGAAGAACATAGCAAAGTCAGGGTTCCAATGCAGAGTTTTACTCCAGAGCCTGAACTCAAAATCTTCTGTAACGTCCTGTATGTTAGTCACTCAGACTGTAGCCTGCCAGGCTTCTCTGTCCATGGAATTCTCCAGGCAAGAACACTGCAGTGGGTTGCCATCTCTTTGCCCAGGGGATCTTCCTGACCCAGGGATCAAACCCAGGTCTCCTGCATTACAGGCAGATTCTTTCATGTCTGAGCCACCAGGGAAGCCCTGTAACTTCCTAGACAAATAAATTACTTGGAATCAAAGATGGATGATTTTATTTACTCTCTGTATGTTTGTTACAAAGTAATTCTTACAAGCAAAATGTGCGGTACTAAAAGAAAAATAAAAAACTCCTACACCCTCCCTGCCTCCTCCCCAGATCTATTCCCTAAAAGTAGCAGCTAAACCTTCCTTCTTCCTTCTCTTTACTGTCAATGTTCTAAAATGGAATGATGATGTATCTAAAAGTGGATCTTGGGACTTTCCTGGTGGCCCAGTGGTTAAGACTCTGTGCTTCCACTGAAGGGAGTACAGGTTCAATCCCTATCAGGGAACTTAAGACCCCACCTGCCGTGCCTCATGGCCAAATAATTAAAAATAAATAAATAAAGGTGAATCTTCATTCCATCCATCTAGCTGAATACTCTGTGAATGCTTTCGATCTGAAGACTTGTGTCCTTTTAAGTCTGGGGATTCGTTTCTATCTTTTTAATTAATCTTTTTTTTTTCCTGTTCCCTCCTTCTTCAAAACTCCTTTTGGAGGAACATCAGATTTTTTCTCACATCTCATTTAGTTGTTCTAAGTTCTGGGAGATTTTCTTGACATCATCTACCAGTCTTTCTATTTAATTCTTTACACTTCAGGAATTTAATATTTTAACTTCTAAAAACTCTTTCCTTGTCTTCTCATGAGGTGGATGAAACTGGAGACTATTATACACAGTGAAGTAAGCCAGAAACAGAAACACTAATACTGTATATGAATGCATATATATGGAATTTAGAAAGACAGCAACGGCAATCCTATATGCAAGGCAGCAAAAGAGACACATATGTAAAGAACAGACTTCTGGACTCTGTGGGAGAAGGCAAGCATGGGATGATTTGAGAGAATAGCATTGAAACATGTACATTACCATATGTGAAATAAATGACCAGTGCAAGTTCGATATATGAAGCAGGGCACTGAAAGCCAGTGCTCTGGGACAACCCAGAGGGATAGGGTGGGGAGGGAGGTGGACTGGGGGTTCAGGATGTGGGGACACATGTATACCTATGGCTGATTCATGTTGATGTATGAAAAAGCCACCACAATATTGTAAAGTAATATCCCCCAATTAAAGTAAGTAATTAAAAAAAAAAACTCTTTCCTTGTCATTTATTGGGTTTCTCAGTAAAAAGAAGCAGACTCTGATTATCAGATCTGTATGCAGGAAGTTTACTGAAGAGTGTTCATTAGATCAATACCTGCTGAGAGAAAGAGAAGTGAAGAGAAGGAAGCAGGATCGGGTAGAGGGTGACGCTGAACTGTGATGCATTCACAAAAAGACCTTACTTGGCAAAGGCATGAGGCACTACACATCCCACTGATAAGTCCTGGACTTCAGGCTGTCCCAAAGAGGGGGTGCTGAGGCCTTGGATAGTGGTGCTAGCTGAGGTCCCACGGGCAGGAAAAGAAACTATACCCAGAATATGAGTTTATTCTAGGCAAGAATACCAGAAAGGTCGCTGCAAGAAAGAAAAAATTAAATGCTTTATTTCTCTGCCATTTAAAAAATATTTGCTTTAACCTATCTGTTATGCATTGAAGTGTAAGTTAATTCTGCACTACTTTTGCCAGTCAGGCTAACTTTGTAACAATTTATGTTTCATATTTTCAAGTCTTCAGCATTAAGGATATATTTAGGTAGCTTTATGAGCCATGTCATTTTTCCCAAAATAACATCCTGCCCCTAAACCATGCAATCCGATCATAAGGAATTAATATCAATGACACATTGTCAACAGACATTTCTGAATCTGAAAAGTATTTGACCTATCAAAGGAGCACTGGAGCAAAGGTCTACTATCAACGACTTACATCCCATCATGCCAGGTTTCTCTTACAACCCTGAGTAATCATCCTTCATTTGTCAGTTAGCACTCAGCCCATCTTGCCTATAGGCAGGTCCTTCCCTCTGCCTATTGGCCAGCCAGAAAGTGATGGACAGCAGCAGCTGCTGCCTCAGTCAGTCCCAGGCTTCACCTCCACCCTACAGAGATCGCCGACTGAAATACATCAAGAGGCCACTCAGCTGTTCACTATGGAGACCAGGTAGAGGGCCAGCAACTTGTGCACTTTCACCTGAATCTAAGAGGTCTGAGTCATAGAAAAACCAGTGTCTCCATCCCCTTTTCTCCTTACAAACACAGTACAAACTAGGGACTCGGGCTGTAGGTATATCAAAGATTTAGGTGCAAATGGGCAATTAACAAGCCAACCTTAGTTCCTGGGAGAAAACGAGGTAAAAGCAAAGGGATTTGAACAGGCATTCGGAGTCTAATACTGGGTCAGCGCTAATTGGCGGACAGTGTTTTACAGACTGGGGTTTGCAGCACTGTCCGGTGTGGCTTAGCAACGCCACTGTCACTAAATCTGGAAGTAGAGTAAGGTGGTGAGGAGGAAGTGGGACAAGAAAAAGGCAACATCCCACAAGTGCTAGGACTTCTCTGGGACCCTGGAATGGAGAGATCCGTGAATTTTCCACAGCTGCTTTTTTGCGAGTGTATATTTGGGGAGTACACTTCAGTGTCGAGTTTTGAGGTGATGCTATCAGGCTTCCCTGGTGGCTCAGATGGTGAACAATCCGCCTGCAATGCAAGGGACCTGGGTTCGATCCCTGGGTTGGGAAGATCCCCTGAAGAAGGGAACGGCTACCCACTCCAGTATTCTNACTTCAGTGTCGAGTTTTGAGGTGATGCTATCAGGCTTCCCTGGTGGCTCAGATGGTGAACAATCCGCCTGCAATGCAAGGGACCTGGGTTCGATCCCTGGGTTGGGAAGATCCCCTGAAGAAGGGAACGGCTACCCACTCCAGTATTCTGGCCTGGAAAATTCCACGGACAGAAGAGCCTGGCAGGCTACAGTCCATGGGGCTGCCAAGAGTCGGACACGACTGAGTGACTTTCACTTCACTTTTCTGGACACTGCCATTCTGTGTGTACGGCTGAGAAGCAGTTGCTTTCTGAGAACTCCAATATTCCTGGATTGGGGACCCATATTGACCCTGGGTCTCCTCCACCAAACAGCTGACCAGCCCCTACTGTGTATCAATAATCTCCAGAGGCAAAGCAATGGGGATGAGCTGACAGCAGCATCTGCTGCTCGTCCATCATCTCTTCCGGCCAATAGAAGCGGGACATGGTCCCCAAGGCCTGGGAAGGCCCTCATTCTCCCTCTCCAGTGGCTGTGCCAGATGAAGAAGTCATTACTACTCAGGGCTGGAAAAGAAACCGAGGATGTCTGGAGGGAATAAAAGAATGAGAGAACAGGATACAGGCAGCCAGTTGGTCATCAGGGCACATTACAGCCTTTGGGCACTCTTTCCAGATGCCTTGCATTTTTCAGTGTGCAGCCACTTTCTCCATCCCTTCACTGGGGGTGGGGGTGCAGCTCAAGGTTTCAATATCCCAGCATAACTCAGTCTTTAAGAGAGGGAAAGCACTGCAAAAAGTGAAAAAAAAAATGTGAAAAGTCGCTTAGTCTTGTCCAACTCTTTGGACACAGTCCATGGAGTTCTCTAGGCCAGAATACTGGAGTGGGTAGCTTTTCCCTTCTCCAAGGGATCTTCCCCACCCAGGGATCGAATGCAGGTCTCCCGCACTACAGGCGGATTCTTTACCAGCTGAGAAGCCCAAGAATCCTAGAGTAGGTAGCCTATCTCTTCTCCAGTAGATCTTCCTGACCCAGGGATTGAACCAGGGTGTCCTGCATTGCAGGTGGATTCTTTACCAACTGAGCTATCGTGGCAACCCAAAAAAGAGATTTAAAGTTTTCTCATTATTCTGAGATTAATTCAGGAAGTTCCATGAGAAGACGTGGATTCCCAGGAGCCATGAATGTCATTTAGAGAAAGTGAGAAAGAAACAAGATAAGCAATCATTCAGTGCTTCTTCAGATGTTCTCAGTGTGATCTGATTCTCTCTGAATTCAGGATGTGTAGGTCTTCCGTCAGAGAAGGCAACGGCACCCCACTCCAGTACTCTTGCCTGGAAACTCCCATGGACGGAGGAGCCAGGTAGGCTGCAGTCCATGGGGTCGCTGAGTCAGACACGACTGAGCGACTTCACTTTCACTTTTCACTTTCATGCATTGGAGAAGGAAATGGCAACCCACTCCAGTGTTCTTGCCTGGAGAATCCCAGGGACGGGGGAGCCCAATGGGCTGCCGTCTGTGGGGTCGCACAGAGTCGGACACGACTTTGCAGCAGCAGCAGCAGGTCTTCTGTGGTTTCCCTTCATCACTGTTTTCACATCCTGATTCTCAAAAGCTTTATAGTTGTTAATAGTGATAGAGGAATAATAGTACTGTCTTCCTCTTGAATTATGCACAGCATTTACAAAGATTTTTCACTTTCATGATTTCATCTGAAATCCTAGCCAAGAAAGATATGTGGTATAGTGTCCCTTTTAGAGGCAAAAGCCAGAAAGGTCAGAAAAGGTGTAAGCAATCCCAGGTAAAAAAGCTGAGGTCAGTGTGCAACTTGACCTCAGACATTACATTTCCAAGTCCATGTTTCTTTCCACACTCATGGCTTACATTACATCAGCCCTGTCCACAACTCAAGTAACACTAGTCAGCTGTGATCCAGAAGTAGGGGCACCTGGAAAGTTCATCTGAAGTATGCTTCTGCTGTGATGTCATTTCCCTGAAGGAAGTTACATCCATGCCACCAGTGTGTGTGTGTGTGTGTGTGTGTGTGTGTGTGTGTGTGTGTGTGTGTGCATGCGCACACATGCGTATGTTATAAAATTATAATCATTTCACTCACCAGATCAGTGACAGCTGAAATGGAGTCATTGAGTAATCTCAGTTCTTTTATGAACTCTTTTATCCCCTCTCATTTGGGAATTGGTGTCATTTTCTTAGCTCTTTGGGAACTGAAAAAAGGGACAAATTAATTGACAAAGTCCGTTGATTTATACTGAAATCTGAAAGGTAAAGTTCTATGTGTGTGTGCTTATGTGTGTGTATTTTAGAAAGCAGTGTGATTTGCTTTTTTGACTTACAGAAAACAATTATGAACATTTAAGAGTAGAATTCATGCAGGAAAACATTTAGAAATGGTGCATACACAGTGCAGAAAATTAGCTGTCTCAAATAATTATCAGCTTCCAATAAATGACATGCTTCATTTTCCCTTCCTTAGGATCAATATTCTTAAATGTCCCTTTCCTTTTCCTCTTTTCATAAAAATGACAATAAAATATTTTTTCCCTACCTTCTCAGAAAATGCAATAAAAAGAAAGATTCTACTGCTAGCTTAAACCAAACAAGTAAAACAGCATGACCAAGCAGTAACTCATTATTCTGAAGACAATCTTTTCTGTGTTTTGACTTTCCACACCAAATTAAGTGATTTGGATTAGACAATGAAGCTTAGAAACTTTCACAGTAACTCTTAGCAGACTTTAGTTCATAAACCCTAGAGTATACATTGTTCCGTCGCTCAGCTCTGTCGCACGTGGTTCTAACTCTTTGTGACCCCATGGACTGCAGCACGGCAGGCTTCCCTGTCCTTCACTATTTCCCACAGTTTGTTCAAACTCATGTTCATTGAGTCGATGATGCCATCCAACCATCTCATCCTCTGTCATCCCCTTCTCCTCCAGCCCTCAATCTTTTCCACCATCAGGGTCTTTTCCAATGTCGGCTCTTCTCATCAGGTGGACAAAGTATTGTAGCTTCAGCTTCAGTATCAGTCCTTCCAATGAATATTTAAAGTTGATTTCTTTACATTGACTGGTTTGATCTCCTTGCTGTCCAAGGGACTGTCAACAGTCTTCTCCAGCATTACGTTTTGAAATCATCAATTCTTTGGTGCTCAGCCTTCTTTATGGACCAACTCTCACAACTGTACATGACGACTGGAAAAACCATGATACCAATCCAAAACCATCCACAAAGAACATCAGTTAAGAAAGAAGAATAACAATTCTTGATGTTTTTTAGCTAAAATCAGATGATGTCAGAAAGATTAGGAATACGGGATAAAATCATTCTGAATGTATAAAAATGGAAATTTCCCTAAGATCCTAATTACTCTCTCTATTAAAAGAGCAGTGAAATCTTCTATCTTTCCCAAATGTGATATCAAGACAGACCTGTCTTCCTCCCTCAAATCCACTACCTCTTAAGTTTTAGGAACCAAAACAAAAAACAGAAAAAAGAATAGGAAAGAAAAAGGTAAAGTTAAAAACTATAGCCTTCAAGCAATTAATCATCTCCTGCAAGCACAGAAAAACTATAAAATGTATTGAACTAATTGTATCACTTATTCTCTTACTAAGGAACAAATGGGATTATAATACTAAGGTATAAAGAGACCAGTCAAAAAATGGGCAGAAGACCTGAACAGACATTTCTCGAAAGAAGATTACACAGGGCCAATGAACTCATGAAAAGATGCTCACCATCACTAATTATTAGAGAAATGCAAATCAGAACTATAACAAGGTATTCCCTTACACCAGCCAGAACGGCCATCATCATAAAGTCTACAAACAATAAATGCTGGAGAGGATGTGGAGAAAAGGGAACCCTCCTACAATGTTGGTAGAAATGTAAACTGATATAGCCATTATGGAGAACAGTATGGTGATTCCTTAAAAAAAAAAAATNTGTGTGTGTGTGTGTGTGTGTGTGTGTGTGTGCATGCGCACACATGCGTATGTTATAAAATTATAATCATTTCACTCACCAGATCAGTGACAGCTGAAATGGAGTCATTGAGTAATCTCAGTTCTTTTATGAACTCTTTTATCCCCTCTCATTTGGGAATTGGTGTCATTTTCTTAGCTCTTTGGGAACTGAAAAAAGGGACAAATTAATTGACAAAGTCCGTTGATTTATACTGAAATCTGAAAGGTAAAGTTCTATGTGTGTGTGCTTATGTGTGTGTATTTTAGAAAGCAGTGTGATTTGCTTTTTTGACTTACAGAAAACAATTATGAACATTTAAGAGTAGAATTCATGCAGGAAAACATTTAGAAATGGTGCATACACAGTGCAGAAAATTAGCTGTCTCAAATAATTATCAGCTTCCAATAAATGACATGCTTCATTTTCCCTTCCTTAGGATCAATATTCTTAAATGTCCCTTTCCTTTTCCTCTTTTCATAAAAATGACAATAAAATATTTTTTCCCTACCTTCTCAGAAAATGCAATAAAAAGAAAGATTCTACTGCTAGCTTAAACCAAACAAGTAAAACAGCATGACCAAGCAGTAACTCATTATTCTGAAGACAATCTTTTCTGTGTTTTGACTTTCCACACCAAATTAAGTGATTTGGATTAGACAATGAAGCTTAGAAACTTTCACAGTAACTCTTAGCAGACTTTAGTTCATAAACCCTAGAGTATACATTGTTCCGTTGCTCAGCTCTGTCGCACGTGGTTCTAACTCTTTGTGACCCCATGGACTGCAGCACGGCAGGCTTCCCTGTCCTTCACTATTTCCCACAGTTTGTTCAAACTCATGTTCATTGAGTCGATGATGCCATCCAACCATCTCATCCTCTGTCATCCCCTTCTCCTCCAGCCCTCAATCTTTTCCACCATCAGGGTCTTTTCCAATGTCGGCTCTTCTCATCAGGTGGACAAAGTATTGTAGCTTCAGCTTCAGTATCAGTCCTTCCAATGAATATTTAAAGTTGATTTCTTTACATTGACTGGTTTGATCTCCTTGCTGTCCAAGGGACTGTCAACAGTCTTCTCCAGCATTACGTTTTGAAATCATCAATTCTTTGGTGCTCAGCCTTCTTTATGGACCAACTCTCACAACTGTACATGACGACTGGAAAAACCATGATACCAATCCAAAACCATCCACAAAGAACATCAGTTAAGAAAGAAGAATAACAATTCTTGATGTTTTTTAGCTAAAATCAGATGATGTCAGAAAGATTAGGAATACGGGATAAAATCATTCTGAATGTATAAAAATGGAAATTTCCCTAAGATCCTAATTACTCTCTCTATTAAAAGAGCAGTGAAATCTTCTATCTTTCCCAAATGTGATATCAAGACAGACCTGTCTTCCTCCCTCAAATCCACTACCTCTTAAGTTTTAGGAACCAAAACAAAAAACAGAAAAAAGAATAGGAAAGAAAAAGGTAAAGTTAAAAACTATAGCCTTCAAGCAATTAATCATCTCCTGCAAGCACAGAAAAACTATAAAATGTATTGAACTAATTGTATCACTTATTCTCTTACTAAGGAACAAATGGGATTATAATACTAAGGTATAAAGAGACCAGTCAAAAAATGGGCAGAAGACCTGAACAGACATTTCTCGAAAGAAGATTACACAGGGCCAATGAACTCATGAAAAGATGCTCACCATCACTAATTATTAGAGAAATGCAAATCAGAACTATAACAAGGTATTCCCTTACACCAGCCAGAACGGCCATCATCATAAAGTCTACAAACAATAAATGCTGGAGAGGATGTGGAGAAAAGGGAACCCTCCTACAATGTTGGTAGAAATGTAAACTGATATAGCCATTATGGAGAACAGTATGGTGATTCCTTAAAAAAAAAAAAAAGGAATAGATCTACTATATGACCCATGAACTCCACTGCTGGGCAGGTACTCCAAGAAAACCATGACTGAAAAACACACACGTACCTCAGTGTTCATGGCCGCACTGTTTACAGTAGCCAGGACATGGGAGCAACCTAGATGTCCATCAGCAGATGAATGGATAAAGATGTGGTACATACATACAATGGAATATTACTCAGCAATAAAAAGGAACAAATTTCAGTTCTAGTGAGGTGGATGAACCTAGAGCCTGTTATACATAGTGAAGTAAGTCAGAAAGAGAAAAACAAATATAGTGTATTAACACATATGTGTGAAATCTAGAGACATTATATTGATGAATCTATTTGCAGGGAAGGAAGGGAGATGTAGAGGTGAAGAATGAACTTGTGGACACAGTTGGGGAGGGAGAGAGTGGGCCGAATAGAGAAAGTAGCATCAACACATATACACTACCAGGTGGACAGCTGGTGAGAAGTTGCTGTGTGCCACAGGGAGCCCAGTCTGGCTCTCTGTGATGACCTGGAGAGATGGGAGGGGAAGGGGAGGAAGGCTGCGGAGGGAGGGGATGTATGTACAGTGATGGCTGGTTTGCATTGTATGGCAAAAACTAACACAACAATCATAAAAAATTTTAATGTAAGCAAATAAAATGAATGCAAAAAATGTTCACACACACCAAAAAAAGTAAAGTAAATAAATAAACTAAAACAAAAAAGTATTAAGGTATTTCTTAAAGTATAATGATAGATTGTTCTTGTGACTGATTCTTGAATACAAAAGGCAAGAAAAATATAAGGAAATGTTAAAATGTTACAATGCTATAATCTGGTTGGAGATTTTTCTCCAACTTCTTGCATCTTCAGTTTTTGACACTCCACTCACTACCTGTGAATCTTGGATCATAACTGCTAGTTGGAAGTCAAGAGTATCTATAAGTTATTGATGTATCTTCTGACTGTCTTGACAAACCTCGGCAATTAGATTGGAGATAAAAATGCACAATTCACTTATTTATTCCACTCTATTTAAATTCTGACATACTTATGTCTCAGATGTAACCCAGACTAAAAAGGTATCTCACTTGAAGCCTTTTTATGTAGAAATGGAATGCGTTAAGTAAAATGTTTTGAAAGTCCATGTTTTGAGACTGAAGAACATAAATGAGCAGTTACTATAAGCAGTAACCCAATCCTCTGGCAGTTATAAAGGAGCTGAACTTTTACAATAAAGGTTTAGGAGAAAATTGTCTGGAATCGGTTGCCAAGATAATCCTTCGGAATCAACTGGTATGGTGACCCAATTTAACAAACATGGGCTTCAACCATGCAATAATTAAACAAAGAACACATGTTCCTGAAGATAATTATACTCTGCTCTCTGACTTTCAGAGTAAAGTGTATTTGATTACATAAACTAAAGTAGATTTCCTTCCTTTTCAAGAAGCTCACAATCTTAAGGCTTGAAGTGTTATTGTGACTTTCCCAGGCCACTTTTCCAGTTTGTCCGTCTACCCACCCTCCTCAGCAAGGAAATCCCCAAATTTTAACAAGCAACTTTTTTTCTCAAATTGCTGGATACTTTCCAAGACTACTGACCAGTTACGAGATGGTGAATTAGTATCTCCTCTTTTTCCTGTATCTAACTTTTATTAGATTTCATATACCAGTATAAATTACCTCATAGCAGAGATGTGAATTCTTTTCATCATAAAGAAGAATTTAGACGACAGAAACAAAGAGAGGCAGTACTAGATGCAACAGGATATACTTTCTCTACTGCTATAATTTTCCCAAACTAAAATCTTTTAAAGTTGAAAGGATTTAAATTTTCTTTAAATAGTCACACACAATATCTTTTTAAAACGAGACTTCAGGAACAGGTTCAGATGCTTTCGTGTTGACCTTTGCAAGCAATATTTGCACGTGTGTTCCATCATTAGCAAATTATTTTAGAAAATAACGAGGGAACATCCCCAACTCTTTACATAAAGTTAGCATAGTCTTGATAACAAAGTCAGCTAAACATACTACAAAAGAGAAAAAATACAACTTCAGTCATGAATATATATACAAATTCCTAAACAAGATATTCACAACCAAATCCAAAAAATTATGAAAAAAATAATGAGACATCATCACCATGGTTGGTTAATATTATCAACAGAAAATCAACTGATGAAATTCTCCATATTAACAGATTAAGGAGAAAGTTTGGTCATTTCAATTAATTCAATGTAAGAAGTAAAGTCATCACCATTTATAGATGATATTAGTGTCCACAAAAAATATACTGAAAAATCTATAAGTAAATTATTGGCATTCATAAGCAAATTTAGCAAGTTGGCTGGATTTAAAAAAAATCAACGCACAACTGTCTTTACCATCAACAATAAATTAGAAATTTTAATTTTAAAGAGACATTAAAAAGAGGAACAAAAAATGGAGAATGCCTAGGAATACATCTTGAAAGACATTTTAAAAGACCTAAATAAATAAAGAGCTATTTCGTGTATTTGCACAGAATATATCCAATGGCAAAAAGATGTCAATGATCCTCCAAATAGATCTAGAAGATTTTTCATGGAACCTAGCAAGCTAATTTAAAATTTTATATGGTGATTCAAAATAGAAATATATCCAGGATGCTCTAAAGAGAAGCCACAAGGTATGTGAATACACCTTACCATAAAGGAGTGGAAAGGCAAGCCACAAATGGGAGACGATATTTACATTGCATAGTACAAAGGATTAGTGTTCAATATATATGTGAAACTTCTATGAATCTAAAAGAAAAAATAAGCAACCAAATAGGAAAAGTATGCAGAATACATAACATTTCATGAAAGACAAAACATTAACAGCCAGTTGTCATCAGTAATCAAGAAAAAAAATGGATATGACTCCAATACACACGCGACATATTGGCCAATTTAATAATCAAGACCATGTGCTGGTGAAAATGTTTAGGAATGGAAACTCTCTCATCCCTTATTTTTGGGAGTATAAACAGGTACCTGCTTCATGGATCACTGTCTTGTCGTGGCAAAGGGGCTTGTGTAACTCAATGAAGCTATCAAAACAGACTCTTAAGGGAAATCAATACTGAATACTCGTTGGAAGGACTGAGCTGAAGCTGAAACTCCAGTATTGTGGTCATCTGATGCAAACAGCGGACTCACTGGAAAAGATGATGTTGGGAAAGATGGAGGACAGAAGGAGAAGAGGACATCAGAGGATGAGACGGCTGGAAGGCATTACTGATGCAATGGACGTGAACATGGGCAAACTCTGGGAGACGGTGAGGGACAGAGAGGCCTGGCGTGCCACAGTCCATGGGGTCATAAAGAGTCGGACATGACTGGCTGACTGAACAGCAATGACAGCTACAATCAGTTAGAAATAATGTTGGCATTACTTAGTAGAGTTAAACATGCAAAAACGCTATGATTAGCCATTTTCCTCCCAAGCATGATACACTTTAGAGAAATTCTTGTACTTGTATGTACCAGGAGACATGTCCACAGTTGCCTTTTTTTTCAGTATCAAAGCACTGTGGACACTGGGAATTCCCTGGAGGCCCGGTGGTTAGCTCCACACTTTCACTGCCCGGGGCCTGGGTTCAGTCCCTGGTCAGGCAACTAGGACCCTGCAAGCCAGACGGCATGGCCAAAAGACAGACAACGGACCGTGGACGCCTGAAACGCCCCTTAAGGACAGAACGAAGAAAAGTGCAGTTTCATTCTCTGCAACAGACTACATATAGTAGTACACACAACAGGAAGAAAATGGACTACAGCTTTATGTGTCAACCTGATTAAAGAGTAAAGACATAAATCTAAGTGAAAGCAGCATGTACACATGCAGTATGAGTCAATTTACATGAACGTCATAAAGAGACAAGACCAAATGCTACATCGTTTAACCATGTCCATCACAGATGGCAAAACTGGGGTAAAAAACAAGAAAATGCTTTATTTAAACCCTGAGTTAAATACTTTTCTCACGCAGTTGAATCTTTAATTTTTAGAGACCAGTTCTTCATTTCCTTAGTGGACAGGACTTTAGTTATGAATTGTACACTAAGACCACAGAACTCTGATCCATATTATTAAAATACAAGGATAAAATACAAGAATATTTATCTCAAAAGACGCTTAAGAAGAATAGCCAGTAGCCTCTAACTTCGCGTAGTAGAGATAATTTATAAATTTATAACGAGGACATAATTGTTAGGAGCTTCCCTGGTGGTTCAGTGGTAAAAATATGCTTGCCAGCGCAGGAGACGAGGGTTCAGTCCCTGGGTCAGGAAGATCCCCTGCAGAAGGAAATGGTAGACTGCCATTCCAGTATGCTTGACTGGGGAGTTTCATGGATAGAGAAGCCTGGTGGGCTATAGTCCATGGGGTCACAAAAGAGTCAAACACGACTTAGCGACTAAACAATATTTGTCAAACACAAAAAGAAAATAAAGACAAAGCAGATTGCTATGATAAACCTGTGGAAATCTAGTTATACCTTAAGTTGTTCGTACAGTTCAATGTTTATTATTTTTGGGAGTATAAACAGGTACCTGCTTCATGGATCACTGTCTTGTCGTGGCAAAGGGGCTTGTGTAACTCAATGAAGCTATCAAAACAGACTCTTAAGGGAAATCAATACTGAATACTCGTTGGAAGGACTGAGCTGAAGCTGAAACTCCAGTATTGTGGTCATCTGATGCAAACAGCGGACTCACTGGAAAAGATGATGTTGGGAAAGATGGAGGACAGAAGGAGAAGAGGACATCAGAGGATGAGACGGCTGGAAGGCATTACTGATGCAATGGACGTGAACGTGGGCAAACTCTGGGAGACGGTGAGGGACAGAGAGGCCTGGCGTGCCACAGTCCATGGGGTCATAAAGAGTCGGACATGACTGGCTGACTGAACAGCAATGACAGCTACAATCAGTTAGAAATAATGTTGGCATTACTTAGTAGAGTTAAACATGCAAAAACGCTATGATTAGCCATTTTCCTCCCAAGCATGATACACTTTAGAGAAATTCTTGTACTTGTATGTACCAGGAGACATGTCCACAGTTGCCTTTTTTTTCAGTATCAAAGCACTGTGGACACTGGGAATTCCCTGGAGGCCCGGTGGTTAGCTCCACACTTTCACTGCCCGGGGCCTGGGTTCAGTCCCTGGTCAGGCAACTAGGACCCTGCAAGCCAGACGGCATGGCCAAAAGACAGACAACGGACCGTGGACGCCTGAAACGCCCCTTAAGGACAGAACGAAGAAAAGTGCAGTTTCATTCTCTGCAACAGACTACATATAGTAGTACACACAACAGGAAGAAAATGGACTACAGCTTTATGTGTCAACCTGATTAAAGAGTAAAGACATAAATCTAAGTGAAAGCAGCATGTACACATGCAGTATGAGTCAATTTACATGAACGTCATAAAGAGACAAGACCAAATGCTACATCGTTTAACCATGTCCATCACAGATGGCAAAACTGGGGTAAAAAACAAGAAAATGCTTTATTTAAACCCTGAGTTAAATACTTTTCTCACTCAGTTGAATCTTTAATTTTTAGAGACCAGTTCTTCATTTCCTTAGTGGACAGGACTTTAGTTATGAATTGTACACTAAGACCACAGAACTCTGATCCATATTATTAAAATACAAGGATAAAATACAAGAATATTTATCTCAAAAGACGCTTAAGAAGAATAGCCAGTAGCCTCTAACTTCGCGTAGTAGAGATAATTTATAAATTTATAACGAGGACATAATTGTTAGGAGCTTCCCTGGTGGTTCAGTGGTAAAAATATGCTTGCCAGCGCAGGAGACGAGGGTTCAGTCCCTGGGTCAGGAAGATCCCCTGCAGAAGGAAATGGTAGACTGCCATTCCAGTATGCTTGACTGGGGAGTTTCATGGATAGAGAAGCCTGGTGGGCTATAGTCCATGGGGTCACAAAAGAGTCAAACACGACTTAGCGACTAAACAATATTTGTCAAACACAAAAAGAAAATAAAGACAAAGAAGATTGCTGTGATAAACCTGTGGAAATCTAGTTATACCTTAAGTTGTTCGTACAGTTCAATGTTTATCAATATAGAAGATCTTTATGGTGGTGGTTTGGTCGCTAGTGAAATCACTCGGTCATGTCTGGCTCTTCACAGCCCCATGGACTGTAGCCTACCAGGTTCCTCCCTCCATGGGATTCTCCAAGCAAGAGTACTGGAGTGGGTTACCCTTGCTTCTCCAGGGGATCATTCTGACCCAGGGATCAAACCCAGGTCCTCTACGAGTGGAGAAGCGTCTGCAGGCAGACGCTTTACCATCTAAGCCACCAAGGAAGCCATAACTCTCACAGCCGGACCCAGGAATCGAGCCCGGGTCTCCTGCACTGTAGGCAGATTCTTTACCCACTGAACTACGAGGGAAGATATTAACAGATGTTTAAATTTGAGGCCCTGCTAAGTAAATATTAGATAATTATAGAACCATTAAGATCTTAACTGAGCATTTACAGAGAATTTCCCTAAATAAAACTTAAATCTATATAAATCCTTCTGGTGACTCAGCAGGAAAAACTATGCTAATCATCTTTCAGAGAAAAGGTCATGGAATCAGTAAAATACAAATATGAATTCTGGCTCTCTCATCTGTTTACTCTGTGACTTCAGAAGGATTACTGAACTCCTAAAAATAAGCTCCCTAATAAATAAAATTAAAGCAGAGGACTGTTAGAAAACTTAAATAAAATATAAGCAAAGTGCCTATTAAGTATTCAAAATGTTATCTATTATTAATGCAATTATTAAAATATTACATCAGTAACAACTATGTTAATCTGGGGCCCTGACAATTTAGAATGTTCACAAGATATTTCTGTTATTGTTTGAGTTATGAAAGTTTTTCTTAAGTAAGTTCATTGGCCTAAAGATTCCTTATGTAAAGAAAATAGAGGTCTAAATCAATATATTCATTAGCTGGAAAATTCAACTGTTTCTTTTGCTTCCTAAAAAACTGATACATGCAGATGTATCCTGAAGTGGTAGGGGATAAGTTTTCAGAAACTCCAAGGGACAGAGATCTTTTAGCCATCTCTCAGAAAGACACATTTCAAATCTTATTTAATAGTTAAGAGAAAAAATTATCTCATTTAAATGGAAGCATCCTGATTTCAAACTATAGGACAAAGCTACAGAAATCAAAACAGTATGAATTGATACAAAAACAGATGCATAGAGCAATGGAACAGAATAGAGCCCAGAAGTTAATTCACACTTACATGGTCAACTGATCTCCAGCAAAGGAAGCAAGAATATATTGGATTGGCCAAAAAGTTCATTCGGGTCTTTCTATCTTACGGAAAAATCCAAACAACTTTTTGGCCAACTCAATACTGAGGGAAAAACGCACCTTCTTCAGTAAATTGTGCAGGGAAACTGGAGAGCTGCATGCAAATAAATCAAGCAGGACAACAATCTCAGTTCAGTGTAGTTGCTCAGTCATGTCTGACTCTTTGCAACCCCACAGACTGCCGCACGCCAGGCTTCCCTGTCCATCATGAGCTCCTGGAGCTTGCTCAAATTCATGTCCATCAAGTCGGTGACGCCACCCAACCATCTCATCCTCTGTCGTCCATACACAACTCAAAATGGATTAAAGATTTAAATGTAAGAGCAAAAATCATAAAACTCCTAGAGGAAAACATAGGCAGTATGCACTTTGACTTTAGTTTTAGCAATATTTTTTTGGATATGTGACTTCAGGAAAGGGAAACAAAAGCAAAAATAAACAGATGGGACTACAACAAAGATGCTTTTGCAGAGCAAAGGAAACTACCAACAAAATGAAAAGGCAGCCTATCTAAAATGAGAGAAGACATTTCCAAACTATATATATAATAAGTTAATACAAAAAATATGCAAAGAACTCATACAACTTAACATCAAAAAAAGCAAACAACCTGATTTTAAAATAGTCAGATGACCTGAACATTTTTCTTAAGAAGACATGCAGATGAAAAAATAAACAAATAAAAAGACATACAGATGGCCAAAAGACACATGAAAAGATGCTCAATATCACTAATTATCAGGGAAGTGCAATTCAAAGCCACAATTAGATGCCACCTCACATGTGTTAGAATGGCTATTATCAAAAAGCAACAAATACCAAGTTTTTGAAAAGATGTGAAGAAAAGGGAACCCTCATAGACTGTTGGTGGGATTGTGAATTGGTACTGTCACTATGATTAAACAGTATAGACTTTCCTCAAAATTTTTTTAAAAGACCTGATATATGATCCATCAATTTCAGTTCTGAGTATTTACCTGCAGCAAACAAAAACACTAATTTCTACATACACACACACACACACACACACACACACACACACACACTGGAGTATTAGTCAGCCATGAAAAATACAATAAAATCTTGCCCTTTGTGACAACATGAATGGATCTAGAGGGCATTATTCTAAGTGAAATAAGTTAGACAGAAAAATAAATACTACATGATCTCATTTATATGTAGAATCTGAAAACAAAACAAAATGAAAACAGACTCACAGATACAGAAAGCAAAGGAATAGTCACCAGAGAGAGGATGGTTAAGGGGATTAAGAGGTACCCTTCTAAGTCACAGGAATGTAATATACAGCATAAGGACTATTGTCAGTAATATTGTGATAACTTTGTATGGAGACAGATGGTTACCACCCTTATCTTCACGATCACGTCAGAATATGCAATGTCAAATAATTACGTAGTTCCCTTAAAACTAAAATAATATTGTAATCGACTATTTAAATAAATAATGTTTTTAAATTTCAAAACATTCCAAAAACAAACATTTGAATTTCTCATATGATGGCAGCCGTTCACATTATATTTACAAGTGTTTACATAGCAGTCACATCATATTATGTATTATAAGGGCTTCCCTGATAGCTCAGCGGCAAAGAATTCTCCTGCAGTGCAGGAGCTGCAGGAGCTGCTGGTTCAATCCCTGGGTCAGGAAGATCCCCTAGAGGAGGGCATGGCAACCTACTCCAGTATTCTTGCCTGGGGAATCCCACAGACAGAGAAAACTGGTGGGCTACAATCCATGGGGTTGCAAAGAGTGGGACACAACTTAGGGACTAAACAACACCAAAGAGATGATTTCAAGTGTACAAGAGGTTGTCTGTAGGTTATAAAATACACCATTTTAGATAAGGCACTTGAGTACCATGTATTTTTGTATCCATGGGTATCCTGGAAGCAATCCCCCAAAGGGTCCGAGGGACAACTGTACTACTTACCTACCCACAAAAATGTACAGCCATCGGCTTGCTGGGCTCTGGGCTGGAAGCTGGCGACCAGGTGCTTGATTCCTAAAGGGAAACCAGATGAAAAGTTCTGAGCTGGCCTCACTACCTAAACCAAGGCTTGTTCTAGGGCTTTCATACCCACAAAGAAGCTAAAGGAGAAGTGGCTATATCTTTATTAAAGCTCTCATCCTGGCTGGGCAGGGGAAGGGAGAGACAGGCAACAGCTGCCGGGGGCCAGAGTGAAACTCCGCCCATGGCAAAGGTCATGAGGAAGAAGGCTTCGGCATATGCAAAGGCGTGATCAAGCCTCAGGAGACCCCCTGTTCCCGAGCATCTACCCCAAAACCAGAGTCTGTTTTTTGCTCTCACCTACACCTTTGACTCTCCGGGGGGCTCTCCCCATAACCGTTTCTCTAGGAGAAGGAGTAAACGTGCAGCTCCAAGTCAATAAAAATTCCTGGGCGTGACAAGAGCGTTTCAGCTTACGAACTCTGAAGGTTATCTAGCCCACCTGTATAGGTTTGTCCAGCCACATGTGATGGTTTACAGCCCCCCAACTGTGAGAGGCATGAGATGTTTTAGACTTACTAAAGGCAAATTCTTATGGGAAGTTAGAAATTATTAGTATAGTGGGTTGGTTGGGAATTATATTGGTGAAGGGTTTTTTCATTTGTTGTGTCAATAATTGCTGCTAATTCCCTGTCCTGGGTGGGACAAGGGTGTCTCAGGTCAAACCTCTCTGCTGACAGACTAGCTTGTGTGACAACCTCTCAACCATAAACAGCACAGAGAGTTTGGAGTATTAGCATAGGGCTTTTCTCATTGTTGAGTCAATGATTGCCGCCAGGCCTCCATATCCTTAGGCACCTGGGAACATATTAATGTATTTGGAATATAAAAAAGGAAATACAGTAGTTTTTAAGGTTAGCAATACTAGACTTTTCGAGTTAATGAATTTTCTCTTTTGTTATAGATCACTGTACTTTGTTATAAATCACTGTGTCCTTGCTATGTAAAAATGTAACTTTATCACTATCTTAAGACTAA
>SJYX01008051.1:0-12352 GCA_006410675.1 Oreotragus oreotragus | reverse complement strand
GGGGGAGGGGTGTGCACGACTGGGCTGGTGAGTGGGATCAGTTCTGCCCTCCATCTACACTCACTGAGCAGTGCTCACAGATCCAAGGATTCACCTGGGTCACTCCTCACCCATCTCAGGGGTTGCCATAGCATTATGCACTCTTTATAGATGAGAAAACTGATAATCAGCGCTGACCTCTGAGCTGCCAGCCTGCAGAGCCTGGCCAGTCCCCAAAGGCATTGGGGTCACCGAGGTCCTGGATGGGCACTGCCCTCCGGGTTGGTGGGGCATCCCTGCTAGTCTCACTGGGGGTGTGGGGGTGCCTCCAGCTTGGTTTGGCTGGGGGTGTTGACCCTATGGGGTCTCTGCAGTGTGTCCACAGTGGGGAGCAGCCTGGGCTCTGGTCCTCGGGTCTGGCCTCATCTGCTGCCACCTGCCTTCTGTCAGCTTTCCCTCCCAGATTCCGGGCAGCGCTCAGTGAAAGCCGCTGCTTCCCCCAGCTAAGCAGGGCCCTAACCTGGTGCCGGGAGGCTGCCCTCTGCAGACCACCAGTCTCCACAGTGCAATCGTCCCAGCCCCCAGGGCAGGCTCTGACACAAAGAAGCGGCTCACTACAGTGTCTGGCGGTGTCCTGTGGGGAAGGATGGAGAATGCTGGGCAGGAAAGGCCAGGGACAGGCAGCTGGGGTGGCCATGGACACTTCCAGCCTTGGTGGAGAGTGTGTGGGACCCACCCACTTGGCCTCCTACCCCTCCCTCTGCCTTGGGCCTTTCTTCCTCAGCTGTAGGGGTGCTTGAAGCTGGCCTGGGCCTCTGCTCTGAGACAGTCACACCATGATGGGAGGGGGTGGGGATGCTTCCATGTGGATCGGACAGTTTTCTATGTGGCAACCTTCCCATCTTAGGGACACCACTTCACAAGGATACATTGGCCACTGCCATGTCTTGAAAGGGGCTCCTGGGCTTGGAGGCTTATGTTACAAAATCCTAGGCCATAAATCACATCATAGATATCAGATAAGAGCCAGATATTTCTGCTTGGCAGAAAACATGTGATTAAAGTAGAAAGGCAACTTTCAACTAAGAATAAAATAATGGGTCTTTCCTAGAATGAAATTATCATACAGTCATTAAATGAACGAAGTATAGTTCTGTCTGTAATATGAAAACAGTATCATCTGCATAATAATATGCGCTATTTATGTCACAAGTGCGGGAATGCTGTAAATCAATAACCAAAAAAAACAAAAAAGCCAGGGAAGGAATTGAAAAATGGATAGAAATCCCTCACAGAAAGGGAAAAGGCTTCTACACCTTTGAAAAGAGGCTCAATCTCACGGTAAAAGAGATGCAAACTGAAACACCTGGGAACCTTACTGTAGACCTAAATCAGATTGGCCAAGCTCCAGAAACTTTGATAACTGCAATGCCAGGGGACAGGACCTGGAAGGTTTGGGCCTTTATGTCGGAACCACCGGCCCAGCAAGCTCGCTTTCAGACTTTGTTCTGTGTGTGTTCTCAAGTACCTTTGCAAGGATGTTGATCACAGGCTCATGGAAGCATTGCTTATGATTGTAAAAGGGTGGAAACACCTCGTTATGGTTCAGCCGCTCAGTCGTGTCCGACTCTTTACATCCCCATGGACTGTAGCACGCCAGGCTTCTCTGTCCTTCACTATCTCCCAGAGTTTGTTCAAATTCATATCCATGGAGATGGTGATGCTATCTAACCATCTCATTTTCCTCATTTAGAAAATAACCTAAATACTAGCAATAGTAATATAAATGAAATTATGGCACATCCATAGTATATAATTATCAGGGTTTGTTTTTTTTTTTTTAAGGTGTGTGTATAGCCTAGCATGCTGCTGTCTGTGGGTCACAAAGTTAGACATGACTTAGTGACAACAACAGCAAATATATAGGTCTGTGATATGGACCAGTCTTCAAAGCATATAAAAGTATACTCATGAAAAAGAGGAAGCTAGAGAGAGTATGTGTAGAATCCTTTCATGTGTGTGTGTGTGTGTGTGTGTGTGTGTAGAAGGATAGAAATTAATTCCTGGAAGGATACATAAAACAATGGGTTTCTCTGATGTCTTGGGCTAATCGTTTTTGCCCCCCTCTCCCATTCATATACTGAAATCCTAACTCACCAGTGTGAAAGTGAAAGTGTTAGTCACTCAGTAGTGTCCAACTCTTTGTGACCCCATGGATTGGAGCCCTCCAGGCTCCTCTGTCCATGGGGATTCTCCAGGCAAGAATACTGGAGTGGGTTGCCATGTTCTCCTCTAGGGAATCTTCCTGATGCAGGGATCAAACCCAAGTCTCCTGCACTGGCAGGCAGGTTCTTTACCACTGAGCCACCAGGGAACCTCCTGCCTTAGGAGGAGGGCATCACAACTAATAAATGCTTTTCTTCTACCAGCTGGTGTAGGTTAAGTTTGTATTTTCCTAAATTAGCCTCTGACAATGTCCAGGTCATCAAACGAATGACCTCAAAGCCTAATTACTTACCTGAAATACACATGTGCACTGTGACCACATACCAGGGCACAAGACAAGCTTGTCCATGTGTCTGGCCAGGCCTCCAGGCATCAAAGGCTCCAGGCAAGGCTTCCTGCCTCAGCAGTCCTGGTCAGGGATGGGAGGTAGGCCAACCTGGGTCACTGGAGCAGACACAACCTGAAACACCCTGTGTCACCACCCACTAGTGCCCGAGCTCTGCCAGGAGCCTGCTGCAGCACACAGGTTAGACCGCCACAGAACAGAACTAGAACTGCTCTGCAAGCTTGCCTCGCCCTGCAGGGGAGGGACACACATCTTTGCCACTCTGGCAATCACTCTTCCTAAAGTCAGACACCATTTCGAAGGTGGGTGAAGGTAATTTGAGGGGTAGGTGGGCAGATGGCACAGAGCTGGCTCATTCTTCTTTCAGACCGTCGTTAGCCGTGCAGGTCTTAGCTGCCAGCTCATGTTCTTGTCATGGTGACTTTGCACTTGTTCACATTTCTGTCTGTGGGTGTGGATGTAGGGGGCTGAAAGGAGGCTTTGGGGAGGCTGTGAAACAGCCAACACAGCGTCACTGGGTGGCACACTTGGCTGGGGGCCAGTCCTGCATGGATGGTTGGGGATGGGGGCACGTGGAGGGGGCAGTTTTCCTGGCTCTGTGTTTCCCATGGTCCCTACATGTGACTCCTCTTCCTGGGCCTGTGTGGGAGAAACAGAGTGTGCACTAGGGACAGAGCTCACCCGAGGGGCTGCCATCATGGTCATGGTGTTTGTAGGAAGGGAGACCCTTCCAAGATCTGAGAGGGGGGCTCTTGACTTTCACTCAGAAATGAATTGTCCAAGGAGACACACATGCTGACTAAGCAAGAGACTTTATTGGAAAGACTTTATTTAAGCAGCAGGGTAAGAGAACCCAGGAGGACTGCTCTGCCATGTGGCCTACAGCCTCAGTTTTATGGTGATGGGGTGAGTTTTCAGGTTGTCTCTGGCCAGTCATCTGACCCACGGTCCTTGCTGGTGCTGCGTGCATCACTCATCCAAGATGGATACCAGCAAGGAGGATTCTAGGAGGTGGCAGGACACGTGGCGTCTCCTTTTGACTTCCCCAAATTCTTCCAGTTGGTGGTGGCCTGTTAGTTCCTCATCCTTTACCAGGACCTCCTGTTGTAAAATAACTCACACAAACAGTTACTATGGTGCCTGGCCAGGGTGGGCTATTTCAGTCAGTATGCTTCCCCTAACAATGGCACCATGGTGACCTCATTTCTGCCTTGCAACAGCACGGGGGAGGGATCCACAGCTACCTCCACTTTCCTGATGAGTTGGTTGAAATGTGAGGGGGTAGGATGGAGAGGAGGTAGGCTAAGATGTGAGAGGGTAGGATGGAGAAGAGGAGGCCAGGACCTAAGGATCTGTGGGGGTGGGGTGGAGTCCACTGCCAAGGATCAGGTCTGTCCACTTTGGAACCCGGGAGCCTGGACAGTGGGTAGCAGCTGTCGTCACAAGAGGCAGATGACGTAAGGGTGGTCAAGGTAAGAAAAAAAGGGAGGGGTTGGTTCAGACTCTGTCCAGGAAGCAGGTGGGACCCCAGGTTTCTTCCTCTGCAGTCTCCAGAGAAGCCTGAGGTTTTGCTCTTTGGAGAAAGTGGAGAGGGGTGGCTCTGGTCTCAGGGACTCCAGGGACAGAAGGAGGTCGGAGTGGGATTCTGGACTGAGAAGGGCAAGGGTAGAAGAGGAAAGGCTTCACACGGAGAGAACGCACAACGTGCCTTCCCAGCTCTGCACCCAGGAAGATGGCAGCAGGACCGCCGTGCTTCAGGGAGAGCACATGTCCCTAGAGAAGAGACCTGGAAACACTCACCTATGAGGTTACCCCACAAGAAATTTGCTCTTCCCACCAGCATAAAGCCCCCTCCCCACAAGAAATCTTCAGAGAGCACTTTAGTGCTACTCTTTTGACTCTGAACAGATTGCCCAGAATCCCTGACCGTGTGAATGAATGTGCCAGTGTGGAGCCAAACGGAAAACAGGCATCAGAGGGAAAGGAGCAGAAGAGAGGCTCTTAATGAAACTGTCAATATTCTCAGGGATGTGAGAGAGGATATTGCACCCAAGAGACAAGGAAAAGGTCATCCAAGCACTTGGATTCCTAATAGATGAGGTAGAAGGCAAGGTGGAGGAAATGTCTAGACAGAGAGAAAAGACAACTAGAAGGTTGGTCCAAACAATTCAGTATCCTACTTTGGGAGTTGCAAAAGGAGAGAACAGAGAAAGGAGAGACATTTGCAAAGAAATAAGACCAGGAAATTGCTGGCGGAAGAGTGGAAGCCTCCAACTGGAAAGGATTCACCAAGTGCCCACCAAGGAGCTCTGAAAATTCCACTCCAAGCTGTGTGTCCAGGGGCAGCAGTCCCGGCCTGGGCAGCCAGTGGGAGGTCTTCCCTTCTCTTTTCTTCAGGGACTCCCAGCAAATGATGGCAGTTGATGGTGAAATATAGCTTCCTGAGGAATACTGGTCTCTGGTGCTGGGACACAGGGAAGAGATCAGGGCTGCACCAGGAAAGTGATGGTCCTCGGGCAGTTTGGAAAAGGAAGTGGCTGCTTGGCTCCTCTGCAGTGGGATCAGCAGGATGGAGGGGAAGAGATTTCAGTGTCCGGAAGAGCTAAGTAAGCCATGTGGGCAGAGAGGAGAAGGCCAAGCTTCCTTCTCAGGCCAGGGGTCAGGACTTTGAGGTTCCCTGGTTTCCCTGAGCCTTTCCCTTCCTTCTGTTATGGTCAGTGCTGGCCCTCCTTGGTGACTCTTGCTGACCCAGGGCCAGGGGGCTGGAGGGAGGTAGAGGCTGATGAGGAAAAGGAAATGGGAGTACCCTGCTGGGATGGGACACAGCTCCCAGCTGACAGAGCAGAGTCAGGAGTTAGAGGTGCAGTCAGCTGGTGTATGAATGAATCACCATTGCCATGTTACAAATGACCACATACCTGAACAGCATAAAACAGCAAATGTGCATCATGGCCCACCGGTTCTGGGAGTAAGGAATCTGAGAGCAACTTCCTGTGTGTTGCGGTTCAAGGACCCTTGTGAGGTTGCAGTTGAGCTGTTGCCCTGGGCATCGGTCTCTGAGGGCTTGACTGGGTCTGGAAGATTCACTTTCCAGGTTGCTCAATCACGGGACTATTGGCAGGAGCCCTCAGCTCCTCACCACGTGGGGATCTCTAGAGGGCTGTTCACAACCTGGCCTCTCCCAGAGTGAGTGATCTCAGAGAGAGACACAGAGACATAAAGGGACAGAGCTCAACCATGGAGTGAGCTGCTGTGGCTTTAAAAAAATTTTTTATTGGAGTTTAGTTGCTTTACAATGTTGTGTTAGTTTCTGCTGTACAACAAAGTGAATCAGCTACACGTATACATATTTCTCCTTTCTTTTGAATTTCTTTCCCATTTAGGTCACCACAGAGCATTGAGTCGGGAAAGGCAATGGCACCCCACCCCAGTACTCTTGCCTGGAAAATCCAATGGACGGAGTAGCCTGGTGGGCTGCAGTCCATGGGGTCGCTAACAGTCGGACAGACTGAGCGACTTCACTTTCACTTTTCTCTTTCATGCATTGGAGAAGGAAATGGCAACCCACTCCAGTATTCTTGCCTGGAGAATCCCAGGGATGGGGGAGCCTGGTGGGCTGCCGTCTATGGGGTCACACAGAGTCGGACACGACTGAAGTGACTTAGCAGCAGCAGCAGCAGAGCATTGAGTAGAGTTCCCTGAGCTGTACAGTGAGTTCTCATTAGTTATCTGTTTTATACATAGTAGTGTGTATATGTCAATCCCTGTCTTCCAATTCGTCCCACCTCTCTATCCACCTTGGTACCCATACATTTGTTCTCTACAACTGGATCTCTATTTCCACTTTGAAAATAGGCTCATATCTACACCTCTTTTCATATCGATACCAACAAAGGTCCGTCTAGTCAAGGCTATCATTTTTCAAGTAGTCATGTATGGATGTGAGAGTTGGACTATAAAGAAAGCTGAGTGCCAAAGAATTGATGCTTTTGAACTGTGGTGTTGCAGAAGACTCTTGAGAGTCCCTTGGACTGCAAGGAGATCCAACCAGTCCATCCTAAAGGAAGTCAGTCCTGAATATTCATTGGAAGGACTGATGTTGAAGCTGAAACTCCAATACTTGGCCACCTAATGTGAAGAGCTGACTCATTTGAAAAGACTCTGATGCTGGGAAAGATTGAAGGCAGGAGGAGGAAGGGACGACAGAGGATGAGATGGTTGGATGGTATCACTGACTCAATGGACATGAGTTTGAGTAAACTCTGGGAGTCAGTGATGGACAGCAACGCCCTGCATGCTGCAGTTCATGGGGATGCAAAGAGTCGGACACGACTGAGTGACTGAACCAAACTGAACTGATACCACTTTTCTATATTCAACACATATGCATTAATACCCAATATTTGTTTTTCTCTTTCTGACTTACTTTATTCTATGTGATGGACTCAAGGTCCATCCATATCTGCAAATGGTACAATTTCATATTTTTCTTGATTGAGTAATACTGCATTGTATTACATATGTGCCACATCTTTTTTATCCATTCCTCTGTCAATGGATATTCAGCACAGTGCTTTTTACTACCTTTTCTTGGAAATGTTATACCCTCACTTCTGCTGTGTTCTGTTGGTCCTGGCACAGTGCAAATGGATCCCACACAAGGGTATGGCCACCACGGAAAGGATCCTGAGGGCCATCTCAGAGGCTGCTCCCATGGGCAGTCATGAGCACCTACTGTACGGGAGACCCTGAGCTTCAGGTTGTGGCTATGACCAGGTCTTGAAGGGGACACCAGCTCCCAGGAAACTGATACTCTTAGTTTCTGATTCCCTCTCTCCCTGCCCCAACCCTAGTTTCAATAGTAGGATCACCAGCTCGTATCACCTTCTCCATTTTCAAGCTTACCTCTTTCACTTCCCATACTAAAGTCTTACGATGCTTCTGCCCAAGCTGGATGGATTTGTAAATTGCTTGTCACTGCACAGAGAGGACTTCCCAGGTGGTGCTAGTGGTAAAGAACCCAACTGCCAATGCAGGAGACATAAGAGATGCAGGTTCGATCCCTAGATTAGGAAGACCCCCTGGAGGAGAGCATGGCAACCCACTCCAGTATTCATGCTTGGAGAATCCCATGGACAGAGGATCCTGGTGGGTTACAATCCATAGGGGTGCAAAGAATCAGACACGACTGAAGTGGCTTAGCACATACACATGCACTCACAGAGAAGTCCATGCAGTGAGCCTGTAGATGGGGGACAGTGAGCAGAGCTGGGGGCTGTGGGTTCCCCACACGCCTGACTCTGATGGTGACATTTCACTGATGTCACCATCGTAGGCTCTGGGGACAGGGCAGAGAGCCACAGTCCCTTCCAAGTGGAGCTTATGGTCCAGCAGAGGGACAGACGTTAGTCCAAGTGCCTCAGAGATAAATTTGAGGTCACAAATGACAGACACTGATATGAGAGAGACTTTGGGGTAGAAGGAGGTAAGGAGCCGTGCTTGGCTGGGGGCCCAGGAAGTACCTCTGAGGAGGAGGGCGGGCTGTGAGAGATAATTCCTGGTTGTCAGCAGGATAGCAGAACAAAAGAGGGCTCAACCCTCTCATTTATGCTCCAGCTAATATTAGCTTGAGAGACAGGCAAATAATTTACTTTTTCTCAGAAATGCTGTGAATCCTTAAGGGTAAAGAGTAAAAGATGGAGCCCCTAGTTGAACAATAAAGACAACCCTCAGGGCTGTGTTTCTGCAGCAGGCGTAGTGTCTTCTCTTGGGAAGAGCAGAATCACCCAGAAACAAGCGTCTAATTATAGCAATGCCTTCTGCAGCACCAAAATAGGGGCGATCGTCAACACTATCTTTCAGGGTTTTCACTAAGTCAGAACAATTTGCTAAAAATAATCCGTACTGTATCCGCAACGCCCCCAAACAGTGTGTGTTTTCCCATCACCGCCGCCAGCCCACTGCTCCCCAAGGGCCCGGGCCCAGGGAAGGAAGACAGCTGTGTCCTTTGATTGGCTGGCTTTCACCCCAGGCATGGCCACTGGGGCAGTGGACTATGGGGTGGATGGGGTGGATGGAAGTTAAGACTGGGTTGCAACCAGCAAGGGAGAATCACTCAGACACTAGGATAGCAGGAGGACTTGGCAGGAGGGAGCTGGTGCATCTCCCAAGGGCCGGGGGGTGGGGGGGGGGGCGGNTCGCCCCAGGCATGGCCACTGGGGCAGTGGACTATGGGGTGGATGGGGTGGATGGAAGTTAAGACTGGGTTGCAACCAGCAAGGGAGAATCACTCAGACACTAGGATAGCAGGAGGACTTGGCAGGAGGGAGCTGGTGCATCTCCCAAGGGCCGGGGGGTGGGGGGGGGGGCGGCTTCAGGGCCTAGGGTTAGTCCTCAGTTCCTGGAATCTTACTGGATCCAGGGAGGCTGGCCCTCTCCCCCAAAACACACACTTAAGGGCTACAAGTATAGTGAGTAGTGAAAGTAGCTCAGTCGTGTCCGACTCTTTGCCACCCCCATGGACTGTAGCCTGCCAAGTTCCTCTGTCCGTGGGATTCTCCAGGCAAGAATACTGCAATGGGTTGCCATGCACTCCTTCAGGGGATCTTCCCAACCCAGGGGTTGAAATCAGGTCTCCTGCACTGCAGGCAAGCTTTTCACCATCTGAGCCACCAGGTAAGAGCCTGAGGGATATAAGTCAGACACCAATTCACTTGTCCATGGGGAGGTTCCCTTCTAGGTCTCCGTGCCACTTCCTCAGATCTCCTTGCTCCTGGTCAGTCCAATCACACCTCCTACCACCAGCCCTGGCTGCCCTTCTGACGACAGCCACCACCCAGCTTCTTAAGTAGGCCAATGCCTCCTCTCTTGCCATGAATTCCTTACCATCTTGGCAAGTATCATCCAGACCTTCTGAGGAGCAGAGTCATATGCTGGGTTTTCCAGTCTTATAGAGCAGACCAATTATTTTTTCTTTTTATTAAAGCATAATTGATTTACAATGTTGTATTAGTTTCAGGCATACAGCAAAGTGATTCTGTTACACACACATGCAAATATATATATATATATATTGTTTTTCAGATTCTTTTTCATTATAGGTTATTAGAAGATATTGAATATAGTTCCCTGTGCTGTAGAGTAGATGCTTGTCATTTATCTGTTTTATATGTAGTTGTGTATATCTGTTAATCCAAAACTGCCTCCCTCCCTGCCCCCCTCCGCCTCTTTGGTGACCGCAAGATTGTTTTCTGTGTCTGTGAGTCCTACAGGCTGCTTCTCTGAGGCTCTGATCTTTCCTCCACTGTCTGCTTTGCAAGTTCCGGCATTCCTTTTCTGATTGCTGTTCTCTTAAAAAACCAGGCCATTCACTGCTTTTTTTCAAGCTTCCGAGAGCCACCAAGAAGGAATCCTCCTAGGACACGATCCAGGATGCTGCATTCTGTGTGAGGAGAATACCCACATATCAACAGGTCTCTCTTACCTGCCTACACATCTGTCCCCCTTGGCTGGAGCCCCAGGTCTGTACTAGGTAGGTCCAATGGCAACTTGGGTGTGGAATTTCTCCCCTTCCCACGCAGGCCAGCAAATTTCAAGGCCCAGTTCAGGAAGGGCACCCTAGGATGGGGAGATTGGGCCTTGAGAGCTTTGAGCCCCAGGAGCCCTGAGCCCTTCCAGAGCTCCCTCAGGTTTCACTCCCTCTCATTGAAGACAGAGCCCCCATCCACTGCTTGAAGACTGCATGCACCTCGCAAGTGCCTTCTAAGATTAAGCTGGCTTCCTGGAGACCAGCCCCGTCTCCCTTCCTGGGCATCAGACAAATAGAGAGCCAGGCAGCAGGAAACACAGACCAACTAGGATGACTCAGCAGAAAGGGCCTTAACTTGAAGGACACCAGTCAGCAGAGCCAAGCTTGGAAACCACCCAGGAGCCAAGAGAGCACAAGGGAGGCACACGTGTGTGGCTGAACCTCCAGCACCGGCCAGTCAGGGAGCTGCCGCTGCTCTAAGTTTGGGGCAGCCACTGCCCTCCCAGGTGGGAAATCTAGCCATCCCTTCTCACTGCCTTCTCTCACGGGAGCCCAGGAGCATCCGTCAGGTCACAGGCCCATGCTGGGTGGGTGGACTGCTGAGGAAGGACAGTCTTGGTACTTTAGCTTCAAGAGCCATCTCTCACCAAACTCCCACCATGGGGGTTCCCTGCCAGGAGATTTGGGTCATGGTTAGGTAAAGACAGATGTCCCTTACCAAAGGTTAGGTGTATGCATCTTCCCATACATAGAAAATCGATAGATTCCTTACTTGAACTATCCAGTTTTCTTTAATTAGTAGTGATCTTTTGATAAAGAAAATGA
Source organism: Oreotragus oreotragus (assembly GCA_006410675.1). NCBI lineage: Eukaryota > Metazoa > Chordata > Mammalia > Artiodactyla > Bovidae > Oreotragus > Oreotragus oreotragus. The sequence goes on along the minus strand of SJYX01008051.1, from coordinate 1,448 downwards.
AAATATGAGCACCGAAGAACTGATGCTTTTGAACTGTAGTGTTGGAGAAGACTCTTGAGAGTCCCTTGGACTGCAAGGAGATCCAAGCAGTCCATCCTACAGGAAATCAGTCTTGAATATTCATTGGAAGGACTGATGCTGAAGCTGAAACTCAATACTTTGGCCACCTGATGCGAAAAACTGACTCATTTGAAAAGACCCTGATGTGGGGAAAGATTGAAGGCAGAAGAAGGGGACGACAGAGGATGAGATGGTTGATGGCATCACCGACTCTATGGACCTGAGTTTGAGTAAGCTCCAGGAGTTGGTAATGGACAGGGAAGCCTGGCATGCTGCAGTCCATGGGACTGCAAAGAGTCAGACACGACTGAGCAACTGAACTGAACTGACTGAATCTTTTGATGTTCTGACTACCTGATCTTTTAAAACATTTTTTATTTGTGATTTTATTTTTGGCTATGTTGGGTCTTCTTTGCTCTGTGAGAGCTCTCTCTAGTTGAAGCAAGCAGGGGCTACTTTTCGTGTCAGTGCGTGGGCTTCTCATTGCAGTGGCTTCTCTTGTTGTAGGGCACAGGCTCTCTTTTAGGGAGCGCAGGCTTCAGTAGTTTAGGCACACAGGCTCAGTAGTTGTAGCACACAGGGATGTGGAATCTTCCCAGACCAGGGATCAAACCTGGGTCCCGTACATTGGCAGGCAGATTCTTATCCATTGTGCTACCAGGGAAGACCCTGACTACCTCATGTTTGTTGCAAAGACTCTGCTATATCCTGGCTCTGTCCCACCCCACCCTTGCATCTCTGGAGCGATCCCCTCAGAGCTGTCTGAGATGCTGTGTCCTAGGTTTAAATCCTCAGTTTTGTCTGCCTCATTACTTTTAAGTCATGAATACAATTTTAGTCGACAACACTAAAGTCTTCTCAGCACCTGGAATCACCCCACAGTTGGTGGGGTCGGGGGAAACTGCTTACCCTCTTTGAGCTTGAGGCTGGTCCCTCTGGACACTTTGCTACTGGGTTAGATGTAAGCAGACACACACTGCCCTTGGGGGCTCCTGCAGCTGGGGGTTCAAGAACATTTCTATGTGGGGTGTCCAGATGCATCACCTTTGCTTTTGGTGTCAGATGAAATCAGCCAGGTGTCAGTACAGAGTAGTCTGGAGACTGGAGCTCTATACTGGGTGGATAAACACTTTTCTTTAGGTTAGTAAAGTGAAGGTGGCAACATCCACTGAAATTTAGGGAAGAAGTGTCTGCTTTCAAGACGCCACCAACAGCCAGTACTGTGGGCTTTGCTGGGGAAGCATCAACAGGGTGGCAGTTCCTGCATCCTAGAGGAACACTGGATTCTGTCTGTGAAATCTCCTCCCTGCACAACTGACAGATCCGCACTAGGGCTGCTCCAGGCTCTCTCGGAGAGTCATTGAGGAGAAGACAGGCTGAGAGCTCAC
>SJYX01008050.1:39404-50842 GCA_006410675.1 Oreotragus oreotragus | reverse complement strand
GCATATATCTTTTTGAAATAGAGTTTTTGTCTTTTCCTTATACATGTCTAGGAGTGAGATTGCAGGGTCATATGGTAACTAATTTTTAGTATTTTAAGTCGCCTTCATACTGTTCTTTACAGTGGCTGCACCAACTTATTGGGTTGGCCAAGAAGTTCATCTGGGTTTCTCCATAAGACATTATAGAAAAACCTAAATGAAACTTCTGGTCAACCCAGTACATTCCCACCAACAGTGTAGGAGGGTTCCTTTTTCTCCATACCCTCTCCACGTGCTGGAAAAGTAAATGGTTCACTGAGGGCTGAGCTGACGACCAGAGGGCCTGTGCGTGGCCTCTCTTGCATAGAGGTCTCAGGATGGCCAGATTTCTTCCATGCCAGTTAGCATCTACCAAAGCAAGCATCACAAAAGAGCCAGGCAGAAGCTGCATGACCTGTTCTGACCTGAACTCAGAAGTTACACAGTGTCACTTCCATGGATTCTGTTTCTTACAAGTGAGTTACTAAGGTCAGCCCAGTTTCCAGGCTACGTCTCAATGGGAGAAATGTGAAAAAATTTGTGGACAGGTTTAAATCCAGGTGGACTTCCCTGGTGGCTCAGATGGTAAAGCATCTGCCTACAATGTGGGAGACCTGGGTTCCATCCCTGGGTTGGGAAGATCCCCTGGAGAAGGAAATGGCAACCCACTCCAGGACTATTGCCTGGAAGATCCCATGGACAGAGGAGCCTGGTAGGCTACAGCCCATCGGGTCGCAAAGAGGCGGACACGACTGAGCGACTTCACTTTCTTTTTCTTTCTTTCTTTTAAATCCACTAACCTAACTCTTCCACTTATTGGAGTAGCCTGGAAGGAAATTAGTCTTTTGGGTTTTTCTATCTATAAAATAAGATCCTTGTGAAGATTAAATAAGATGATGTATTCAAAACACTTATCTCACAGTAAGCTTTCAAATGTTCCTGTATTATTGAGAGAGAATATATGGAGGAAACCCTTTAAAGGCAAGAAAGCAATACACAATAATTACAATACCCTGAAAATTGGAGAAAGACTATTATATTTTTCTGTAAGAGTTCCTTGTGGGACACCAAGGCCTCATGGGAGCATAATTTTAAAAACATTAAATTCTAACATTTGTATATGTACAGTCATTCCAGGTTCCAATCAACTGACTAAAGTTCCACATGTGAACTTCTGGAACCCATTTCATTTGTTATAAATGAAAAATGGTCTCCACATATGTGCATGTGTATCCATTTATTATGCTAAGAATATGCAACCTTGTGATCTGAAGAGAAACAAGAAAAAAAGCAGAAAAAAAAAGTCTGTCGTCAAATGATACGACTTTGCATTACGCAAAATAGCAGAAAGAGACTGATGGTTGATCTTACTTTAACACAAAAGCAAGAACTTTAAAGACCAGCAGAGCCTTTGCCGAAATAACACACAGATTTAGTTCCCTCTTGGCTTTGAGCCTGTAGGACTGTCATCTCTTCTGTCTAGAAGGCCTTATTCCATTTCTCTGGCTGTAATCTATTCATTTATCACCTTCTTGGAAGCCAGTGAACAAAAGACACGGTTGCCTGTGGAACCTGGGGAGAGAAAATCTCTCTTTGCTGTTGCTAAGGGAGAGATCTTTGCTAGTGATCATCATCTCGTTTCTCTCTGTTAGATCATTCTCATCTTTCTCATCTTGGACAGGGAGGAATGTGCCCTCCAACTGGGTCTTCTAGCCTCCTTACTATCTTTCTCATTCTTCTACTGCTCCCTTGTAATACATTCCTGCATGACAGTTTCATTTGGTGCGATGTCCTGGGCATGCAAAGATAGGAGGGAAAAACCCAGCTCCAAAAGTAATGACCTGGCATCTGTGAAGAAAGAAGGTAATACAATCCAGTCAGTGCTGACTATTAATGTGGCCTAAATTAATTGACCAACAACCAGACTCTCTTTTCAGCTCTCCTAGAATCGTTCCTTGTCTTTGCCATCTTCCCTGAATCCCCAGGTATTGTTTTCTCTTCCAGGCACACGGTTTCTTCCCTGGCCTAGTGTTCCTGTTGGTGGACTGAAAAGCCACTCAGTTATTTGAGAGGCGAAACACTCTTCCTTCCTGCCCCTGCTTCCTAACAAAAAATTTCCTTCAATAGGACATTTCTTTCTCAGATATAGTTTGATTTTCTGAGGGTATCCTGATGGATACATCTATGCTAAGAATATGCAACCTTGTGATCTGAAGAGAAACATTTAATTTTAATTTCTGAAGAAAAAGTTTAATTCAGTTCAGCTCAGTCACTCAATCGTGTCCAACTCTTTGCAACCCCATGGACTGCAGCACACCAGGCTTCCCTGTCCATCACCAGCTCCCAGAGTTTGCCCAAATCCCTGTCCATCAAGTTGGTGATGCCATCCAAACCATCTCATCCTCTGCCATCCCCTTCTCCTCTCACCTTCAATCTTTCCCAACATCAGGGTCTTTTCAAATGAGTCAGTTCTTCGCATCAGGTGGCCAAAGTATTGGAGTTTCAGCTTCAACATCAGTCCTTCCAATAAACACTCAGGACTAATCTCCTTTAGGATGGACTGGTTGGATCTCCTTGCTGTCCAAGGGACTTTCAAAAGTCTTCTCCAATACCACAGTTCAAAAACATCAATTCTTCAGCACTCAGCTTTCTTTATAGTCCAACTCTCATATCTATACATGACCACTGGAAAAACCATAGCCTTGACTAGATGGACCTTTGTTGGCAAAGTAATGTCTGCTTTTTAATATGCTGTCTAGGTTGGTCATAACTTTCCTTCCAAGGAGTAAGCATCTTTTAATTTCTTGGCTGCAGTCACCAGCTGCAGTGATTTTGGAACCCCCCCAAAAATAAAGTCTGCCACTCTTTCCACTGTTTCCCCATCTATTTGCCATGAAGTGATGGGCCCAGATCCCATGATCTTCGTTTTCTGAATGTTGAGCTTTAAGCCAACTTTTTCACTCTCCTCTTTCACCTTCATCAAGAGGCTCTTTAGTTCTTCTTCACCTTTATGGCAGTTCTTTCTGCCATAAGGGTGGTGTCATCTGCATATCTGAGGTTATTGATATTTCTCTCTGCAACCTTGATTCCAGCTTGTCCTTCATCCAGCCCAGTGTTTCTCATAATGTACTATGCATAGAAGTTAAATAAGCAGGGTGANTCCACTGTTTCCCCATCTATTTGCCATGAAGTGATGGGCCCAGATCCCATGATCTTCGTTTTCTGAATGTTGAGCTTTAAGCCAACTTTTTCACTCTCCTCTTTCACCTTCATCAAGAGGCTCTTTAGTTCTTCTTCACCTTTATGGCAGTTCTTTCTGCCATAAGGGTGGTGTCATCTGCATATCTGAGGTTATTGATATTTCTCTCTGCAACCTTGATTCCAGCTTGTCCTTCATCCAGCCCAGTGTTTCTCATAATGTACTATGCATAGAAGTTAAATAAGCAGGGTGATAATATACAGCCTTGATGTACTCCTTTTCCTATTTGGAACCTGTCTGTTGTTCCATGTCCAGTTGTAACTGTTGCTTCCTGGCCTGCATTCAGATTTCTCAAGAGGAAGGTCAGGTGGTCTGGTATTCCCATCTCTTTCAGAGTTTTCCGCAGTTCGTTGTGATCCACATAGTCAAAGGCTTTGGCATAGTCAATCTGTATATCTCCAGCTTAAGGGACTGGATACTGTCTTAGTGAGATGGTATGTTAACATGAGTGGTTTATCTAATAAGTCTGAGCCTCATTATTTGCAAAGTTGTTAGATGATGCGCTCAGAAGAACTGAGACTCTAAATAGTACTACAGGATAGGACTTGAGATTGTGGACACTGATGACTTTAGAAAGAGGTTCTGCAAAGAGATAAGGAATCACCGTGCACAATTTGGGATATTGCAAAAGAACATCAGAGCAGGAATAGATCTTAGAAATCATAGAAGAAAAGTGTCAATATGTGCCTTTCGGCTAGCCAGTGTCTCCAGTGTGTTTGCTTGTTTAATCGTGGTATATATCTCTCATAAAATTCACCACCTTAACCATTTTTAACTGTACAGTTTAGTCATGTCAACTATATTTACATTGCTGTGTAACAGATTTCCAGAACGTCTCTGTGCAACAGATTTCCAGAACATCTCATCCTAAAAATCGGAACCTCTGTATCTATTAGACAACTGCCAGATCCACCACCACCACCCTATTCCCAAATATTGCCTGGTAACCACCTTTCTACTTTCTATTTCTATGAATTTGACCACTCTAAGTGGAATCATACAGTATTTGTCATTATGTGACTGGCTTATTTCACTTCACATAATGTCTTCAAGATTCACCCATGCTGTAGCATTTCTTGTGACAAGATTTCTTTCCTTTTTAAGACTAAATAATATTCAACTGCATGTGTATGGCACATTTTGTTTATCTGTTCATCCATCAATGGATGTTAGTGTTGCTTCTGCTTCTTGGCTATTGTAAACAGAGTTGATACGTACATGGATGTGCAAACTTCTCTTAAGACCCTGCTTTCAATTCTTTTGGAATTCTTTTGGATCTATACCTAGATTGTTGGAGCATGTAAGAGTTCTATGATAAGTGTTTTAAGGAACCACTACTGTTTCCCAGCTGCACCATTCTACAATCCCACCAACTGTGCACAAGTGTTCCAATCTCTGCATATCGTCACCAACACTTTCAGTTTTTTTCAGTTGTAGCCATCCTAATATGTGTGAGGTGATATTTCATTGTAGTTTTGATTTGCATTTCTCTATTGATTAGTGATGTTGAGCATCTTTTATATGCTTGTTGGTCATTTGTATATTATCTTTGTAAAAATGTCTCTTCAAGTCCTTTGCTTATTTTTTAAAGAGTTATTTGTTTTGTTATTGTTGTCATTGAGTTATAAGAGTTCTTTATATTAACTCCTTATTAGATGTATTATTTGCAAATATTTTCTCCCATTCTCTAGACTGCCTTTTTAAGTGTAACCTTTGATGCACAGGAGTTTTAAAGTTTGATGTAGTCTCATTTGTCTATTTTTTACTTTGTTGCTTATGTTTTTGCTATCACATCCAAGAAATCATTGCCAAATACATTGTTAGGAAGACTTTCCCCTATGTTCCCAAATTCTTCTGGAAATTTTATAGTTTGGAGTAATACATTTTTTTTTTAATTTATCTGGCTGTCAGGTCTTAGTTGCAGCAGGTCGGACCCTGGTTGCATCACGCGGGATCTTTCATTACAGCACTCAGACTCTCTAGTTATGGCATGTGGGCTCAGTAGTTACAGCAGGTAGGCTCTCTCGTTGTGGTACATGGGTTCAGCTGCCCCATGGCACGTGGGATCTTAGTTCCCTGAGTAGGAATTGAACCTGCATCCCCTGTGTTGCAAGGCAGATTCCTAACCACTAGATCACGAGGGGAGTCCCCAGGGTATTACATTTAGGTCTTTAATCCATTTTGAATTTATTTTTGCCTATGGTGTAAGATGATGCTTCAACATCGTTCTTTTGTATGTGGATATCCAGTTTTCCCAGCACCATTTGTTGAAGAGACTGTTTCTCATTGAGGGTTCTTGATATCTTTGTCGAAGATCATTTGACCATATGCAAGGACTTATTCCTGCCCTGTAGTTCATTTTTTAATTCACTGAGGTGTCTGTCATGATTATGTGCCTTCTTTGTTCAGTTCAGTCGCTCGGTCGTGTCTGACTCTTTGTGACCCCATGGACTGCAGCACACCAGGCTTCCCTGTCCATCACCAGTTCCTGGAGCTTGCTCAAACTTATATCCATTGAATCAGTGTTGCCATCCAACCATCTCATCTTCTGTCGCTTCCTTCTCCTCCTGCCTTCAATCTTGTATAGACTTCTTTGTATAGAGACTAAATAGATGCGTGGCCTCTTGTGTCAGTCTACCCTGGGTGTAAGTGCTCTACTAAGTGTGTGATGCTAGACAATTTACCTTTCTGTGCCTCACTTCTTTATCTGTAACATAGGGATAATGGTAGTACCTCCCTCAGGATGGGATTGTGAAAATTAAATAAAGCCTGTAAGAAAATGTCTGATACACAGAAACTACTATTATTAGCTATTAGAAACTACTATTACTAGCTATTATTATCTCTTAAATTTGTTTCTCTCATAATTTTACTAGAATACATTCAACACAGTTATAGTTCCCTAAGGATCTTCAGATCATAGCAATGCCCTCAATTCTAGATACCAATACTATGGGGTGGAGGTGGTGGTGGGTGGGAATGACTTAATTAACCTAAAAGTTCAAGGATTGGTGACTCCCAGCATAGAACCAAATACTTAAGTTTCCAAGAATCATTAATTTACCAATTCCACCCCCTCCCCCAGAGGGCAAGGAGGTGTTGACTTTAATTTGCAGGCTGGTTGTGTCTATGTAATAGAGAAGATGAGTCTTGACAGAATCAGATTTACATAATCCTATGTCTCACGACCTCAAACAAATAAATAAGGCTTTCCCTGACCATGTGGATTACCGAAAGACCGCCGGCTCAGCTTGGATCACGTGCCCATCCTGGACCAATCACAATGTTTGAGGAGAATACAATACTCTTATTGGTCAGCCTAAGTCAGAGGCTCGCTCCTAGTAAGCCAGGTAAGATCATACCATCAGCAGCCCCAAGTGTTCCCCAAAGAGTTTCCAAACCAGAAGGAGGCTGGGCAGATTTTTTTTTTTTTAAGAAAGTAAAAACAGTCACAAAAATTACTAACTTGTTAACTAAATAAACAGGACAGTCGCTAGTTGTGGGAGGCTACATGAACAATTCAAGTTTATGAGAAAAGCTTACCTCATTAAGCAAGAGATACAATGTGTTAAAGATGGCTCCCTTGAGCAGCGCTCACTGCTTGAACAAAAATAGAGAGATATTTTCCTTATACTCAATATGTAGACCTATACTATGGAATAACGATAATTTCCTTCCCTGAAGCTTTTTTTTTTTTCTTCCCCCTAGTAGGGAAATCAGGAATCTCCATAGTGATTACTCTGAAACAACAATCAGTTTAGGAGTTAGAACCATTACGACTCTTTTATAAGAGAAAGAGAGAGAGAAAATGTCTTTATCCAAAGTCAATGCCCAGTAGACTGAATGTAGGCAATCTTTAAATCAGAAACTGTTGACTGAAATGCATCTGAGATTTACCTCTGGACTATCTCAAGCTCAGCATCCCTCCCGGACTGCTTTTCCAGGAGACCTTCTTTCTCAGAGCTCAAGGAATCTGGAGTAAGAACTGAGGTTAGTAGATGAACTAGACCAAGGGGTCTTTTCCCTTCGCTGTTCTCCTCCCCTCCTCCCTCCAGTCAGCTCCAAAACTCAACTTCTAGACTGCTCACGCAGCATCTGATTTGTGCTTTCCCCCATTAAAGAATTCCTCTTAGTTTGTTGTCCCATTTGTTTATATTGCATCTTATCCCATTTTTTTCCAGCCCCACTCCCCATCGTTGATAGGGGCCTCCCAGGTAGCTTTAAAAATAAACAAAACAAAAACCACTTGCCAATGTAGGAGACATAAGAGATGTGGATTCGATCCCTGGGTCGGGAAGTGTCCCTGAAGGGGAGCATGGCCACCCACTCCACTATTCTTGCCTGGAGGATCCCATGGACAGAGGAGCCTGGCAGACTACAGTCCCTAGGGTCACAAAGAGTCAGACATGACTGAGGTGACTTAGCACGCACATCATTGACTAGAGGATTCGGCTCATACTTAATTTATTTTTGTATCTACAGCAGTTTTTACACTGCCTGGCATATAGTAGGCATTTAGTAAATGTTGGTTGAGTGAATGGGAGCTTGACTGTTAACTTGTAAAGTAGTGATCTTCTGGTTTGTTAAGGGACGGTGAGTATATATGACATTGAATCTCATACTTGATTTTATTGTGGAAAAGTAATAACAATATCAAACATTTAAGGAATGTAGTGAGAAGGCAATGGCACCCCACTCCAGTACTCTTGCCTGGAAAATCCCACGGACGGAGAAGCCTGGTGGGCTGCAGTCGATGGTGTCGCTAAGAGTCGGACACGACCGAGCGACTTCACTTTCACTTTTCACTTTCATGCATTGGAGCAGGAAATGGCAACCTGCTCCAGTACTCTTGCCTGGAAAATCCCACGGACGGAGAAGCCTGGTGGGCTGCAGTCCATGGTGTCGCTAAGAGTCGGACACGACCGAGCGACTTCACTTTCACTTTTCACTTTCATGCATTGGAGCAGGAAATGGCAACCTGCTCCAGTACTCTTGCCTGGAAAATCCCACGGACGGAGAAGCCTGGTGGGCTGCAGTCCATGGTGTCGCTAAGAGTCGGACACGACCGAGCGACTTCACTTTCACTTTTCACTTTCATGCATTGGAGCAGGAAATGGCAACCTGCTCCAGTACTCTTGCCTGGAAAATCCCACGGACGGAGAAGCCTGGTGGGCTGCAGTCCATGGTGTCGCTAAGAGTCGGACACGACCGAGCGACTTCACTTTCACTTTTCACTTTCATGCATTGGAGCAGGAAATGGCAACCTGCTCCAGTACTCTTGCCTGGAAAATCCCACGGACGGAGAAGCCTGGTGGGCTGCAGTCCATGGTGTCGCTAAGAGTCGGACACGACTGTATCGACTTAGCAGCAGCAGCAGCAGTGAGATGTATCGCTTAAGATGAGTGTTAGGGTCCAGCAGACCTGGGTTCTACTACTGGCTGTTCTGGTTATTGTTTCTGCATAAGAGTCACCCCAACTCTAACCTAGCAGCCAGTAGTTCTCACTCAGAGTCTCATATATTTGCAGTCGATCTTGAGCTGCAGGTAACTAAAGGTTTGGCTGTGCTGGAAATTTGTTTTTACTGAAGTATAGTTAATTTACAATGTTGTGTTAGTTTCAAGTGTACAGCAAAGTGATTCAGCCATATATGTGTATATATACATGTATTCTTTTTCAGATTTCCATTATAGGTTATTATAAGATATTGAATATCAGTAGGCCCTTGTTGGTTATCTGTGTTATATTAGTAGTGTGTATATTTTGGAGAAGGAAATGGCAACCCACTCAAGTATTCTTGCCTAGGAAATCCCACAGACAGAGGAGCCTAGCAAGCTACACAGTCCATGGGGTCCCAGAAGAGTTGAACACCACTTAACCACTAAACAACAACAGATGTGTATATATAAACTCCTAATTTATCTATAATCCTCCCCACATCCCCCTTGGTAACCATAAGTTTGTTTTCTATGTCTTTTGAGTTTGTGAGTTTATTTCTGTTTTGTAAAGTAGTTCATTTGTATCATTTTTTAAGATTCTACATATAAGTGATATATGATATTTGCCTTTTTCTGTGTTTCATCCATCCATGTTGCTCCAAATGGCATTATTTCATTCTTTTTATGGCTGAGTAATATTTCATTGTGTGTGTATATATATATATATATCTCACATCTTCTTTATCCATTTATCTGTCAACAGACATTTAGGTTGCTTCCATGTCTTGGCTATTGTAAATAGTTTTACTATGAACACTGGGGTGCATATATCTTTTTGAAATAGAGTTTTTGTCTTTTCCTTATACATGTCTAGGAGTGAGATTGCAGGGTCATATGGTAACTAATTTTTAGTATTTTAAGTCGCCTTCATACTGTTCTTTACAGTGGCTGCACCAACTTATTGGGTTGGCCAAGAAGTTCATCTGGGTTTCTCCATAAGACATTATAGAAAAACCTAAATGAAACTTCTGGTCAACCCAGTACATTCCCACCAACAGTGTAGGAGGGTTCCTTTTTCTCCATACCCTCTCCACGTGCTGGAAAAGTAAATGGTTCACTGAGGGCTGAGCTGACGACCAGAGGGCCTGTGCGTGGCCTCTCTTGCATAGAGGTCTCAGGATGGCCAGATTTCTTCCATGCCAGTTAGCTTCTACCAAAACAAGCATCACAAAAGAGCCAGGCAGAAGCTGCATGACCTGTTCTGACCTGAACTCAGAAGTTACACAGTGTCACTTCCATGGATTCTGTTTCTTACAAGTGAGTTACTAAGGTCAGCCCAGTTTCCAGGCTACGTCTCAATGGGAGAAATGTGAAAAAATTTGTGGACAGGTTTAAATCCAGGTGGACTTCCCTGGTGGCTCAGATGGTAAAGCATCTGCCTACAATGTGGGAGACCTGGGTTCCATCCCTGGGTTGGGAAGATCCCCTGGAGAAGGAAATGGCAACCCACTCAAGTATTCTTGCCTAGGAAATCCCACAGACAGAGGAGCCTAGCAAGCTACACAGTCCATGGGGTCCCAGAAGAGTTGAACACCACTTAACCACTAAACAACAACAGATGTGTATATATAAACTCCTAATTTATCTATAATCCTCCCCACATCCCCCTTGGTAACCATAAGTTTGTTTTCTATGTCTTTTGAGTTTGTGAGTTTATTTCTGTTTTGTAAAGTAGTTCATTTGTATCATTTTTTAAGATTCTACATATAAGTGATATATGATATTTGCCTTTTTCTGTGTTTCATCCATCCATGTTGCTCCAAATGGCATTATTTCATTCTTTTTATGGCTGAGTAATATTTCATTGTGTGTGTATATATATATATATATCTCACATCTTCTTTATCCATTTATCTGTCAACAGACATTTAGGTTGCTTCCATGTCTTGGCTATTGTAAATAGTTTTACTATGAACACTGGGGTGCATATATCTTTTTGAAATAGAGTTTTTGTCTTTTCCTTACACATGTCTAGGAGTGAGATTGCAGGGTCATATGGTAACTAATTTTTAGTATTTTAAGTCGCCTTCATACTGTTCTTTACAGTGGCTGCACCAACTTATTGGGTTGGCCAAGAAGTTCATCTGGGTTTCTCCATAAGACATTATAGAAAAACCTAAATGAAACTTCTGGTCAACCCAGTACATTCCCACCAACAGTGTAGGAGGGTTCCTTTTTCTCCATACCCTCTCCACGTGCTGGAAAAGTAAATGGTTCACTGAGGGCTGAGCTGACGACCAGAGGGCCTGTGCGTGGCCTCTCTTGCATAGAGGTCTCAGGATGGCCAGATTTCTTCCATGCCAGTTAGCATCTACCAAAGCAAGCATCACATAAGAGCCAGGCAGAAGCTGCATGACCTGTTCTGACCTGGACTCAGAAGTTACACAGTGTCACTTCCATGGATTCTGTTTCTTACAAGTGAGTTACTAAGGCCAGCCCAGTTTCCAGGGAAGGAGACCTACCTCTCAATGGGAGAAATGTGAAAAAATTTGTGGACAGGTTTAAATCCAGGTGGACTTCCCTGGTGGCTCAGATGGTAAAGCATCTGCCTACAATGTGGGAGACCTGGGTTCCATCCCTGGGTTGGGAAGATCCCCTGGAGAAGGAAATGGCAACCCACTCCAGGACTATTGCCTGGAAGATCCCATGGACAGAGGAGCCTGGTA
>SJYX01008050.1:25145-35593 GCA_006410675.1 Oreotragus oreotragus | reverse complement strand
TTTTTTTTTTATTTTTTGGTGTGCCACAGAACATGTGGGATCTTAGTTCCAAAGACCAAAGATCAAACCCACACCCCCCTGCATTGAAAGCATGGAGTCTTAACCAGTGGACTACCAGGGAAGTCTCTATTTTTGTTTTTTGTGAATTCCACAGGACCACTTTTCTTGCAGCCTTCTACCTGTCCCGTACTTTCCCTGAATATAGGAAATAAAGAATGATCAATATTGGAAAAATATAAAAGAAGGTAAAGGTCTCTGTGGCTTCTTAAAGTTGGTGTTCAGTACGTATTGATCCATGAGCCTAAAATAGATCTGAAAAGGATCAGAGACTTTTCTTCCTATTCTGTGTCCACTGTGAAGCGATGGAGGTGAGGTCCCAGGTGGGAGGGGCAGAGGGGATCCGAAACCCTTTGGTACAGCTGAGCTTGAAATTGACAGGAAGCTGCCACAAAAAGCTGCCTGGTTGTTGGAAAGCTGCACTGGCCACTTCCTTACCTCACTGATAACTACTGCGTGAATATGGAGGGAACAAATTTAGGGTAAATGAATGTATTAAGCGTGCTAGCAGCAAAACAATTCAGAGCAAAGAGGAAAGTCGCATAAATCTAAGCAAAGGTGAGAGTTAACACAGGTTCCGTCCCATGTGGTATGGCACAGCTGGAGTTAATTGGGTCTCTCTACCTTCCATTCTTCTCAGATTAGTTCTTTCTGTTAGAACCAATGTGCTTTCCATTATCTTTTGATCGCGTTCCCTTTCCATACTGAAGATCTCTGAAAATCCAGAGGTATAAATGTTGTTTATAAAAATTTTTCTTGTCCCAATATCAATGTAAATTAATCAGCTGTGCCTTTGATATCACTGTCAGCTAATCTCAATATTAGAAAACTCAGTTTTAATTAAATTGATAGCTATCTTTGATTTACATTATTTCATCCCAGAAGTCAAAGTGTCAAAAGTGGATATTAAACATTAAGAAAAAAATTTTTTCTTATTAAACTTAATACAGTACGTATCAGTATGTGATTATCAAATATATTGGAAGGTTAATACTTTTTAAAAATGGAAATGGAAATGGAAGCCCACTCTAGTATTCTTGCCTGGAAAATTCCATGGAGAGGGGAGCCTGGCAGGCTACAGTCCATGGGGTTGCAAAGAGTCAGACATGACTGCGCATACAGGACAGGACTTTTTTTTACAACCTTGGAACATAATGATTGCATTGTCAGAGAAAACTTTCATGGATATTTTAAAAGGCTCTAAATATAATTGAATATTGTTTTTGAAATGGGTAAAACTTCCAGATTATTCTAGAGACTAGCAAGGCAAGATGTTTTCTTCACTTTTCAAAAGTTTTTCTTATAGAAATAAAAAACGTATATCCTTTATGAGAACTTTGAGAAAGTCATGTTTAATATCTCATCTAAAGAGAGCTTTGGAGCTGGTTGGTTCCACAAATTCTTTTTTTTTTTTTTCAATATTGGTTTATTTACTTGGTTACACTGGGTCTTAGTTTCGGCATGCAAACTCTTGGTCGCAGTATGTGGGATCTAATTCCCTGACCAGGGATTGAACCTGTACCCACTGCCTTGGGAGTGTGGAGTCTTAGCCACTGGACCACCAGGGAAGTCCCCACAAATTCTTTTAGTCATAATGTATGTCCTTCTCAGCATGTCCTGTCCACCCCCATCCTTCATCACTGATAGATACTGGAGGTAGTTTTTCAAACTCTTGCTTTCTTCGTCCACATCAAAAACCTCTGTGCCCAGATAAAAGCCGGTGAGATGAAATGGAATGTGAAACCAGCTTGGACTGTGCCTCTTGTGAACTCTGTGACTTTGGGCAATTACTTCATCTCTCTGACCTTTCATTCCCTCTTTCATGGGATGATTCAAACTTCATGAAGTTTGTTGTGAGGATTAAATAAAATAATACAGAGTGCTTACTAAGGCTGTGTTCTTATTATGAGCCTCTCCTCATTAAATTCAGCACCTCTGATGTCTAGATCACTCTGATGAAATGCTTGTGAATGAATCCTCTGTATTTTCAACATTTGCTTTTGTCCCTTTATTGCTCATCTATTATGGACCAGATACAATGATAGCTTCTGGTGATCCATAAACGAATAAGAGACAGACAATTCAAGATGCCCTTGGAGCAATAAATTAGGAGCTTGGGATTAACATGTATGCACTACTATGTATGAAATAGGTAAACAACAAGGACCTGTTGTACAGCCACAACCTACAATGGAAAAGAATCTGAAAAAGTATATATATATACACACATATATATGCGCACACACATATAACTAAATCACTCTGCTGTACACTTGAAATGGACACAAAATTGTCAATTGACTGTACCTCAATTTTTAAAAAGTGCCCTCAGAGCCTCCCAGCTGGCGATAGTAGTAAAGAACCTGCCTGCCAATGAAGGACACATGAGATGTGTGTTTGATCTCTGGGTTGGGAAGATCTCTTGGAGGAGGGCATGGCAACACACTCCAGTATTCAAGCCTGGAGAATCCCAGGGACAGAGGAACCTGGAGGGCTAGAAGTCCATAGGGTCGCAAAGAGTCAGACACGACTGAAGCAACTTAGCACACATACACACTTTCGGAGCAGTAGAGGAGACAAATAAATGCTATAAAAGCCCCAGAATGGAAAGCCAGAGGGTAAAATAATTCATTTTAAAAGAGAAAATGCTTGAGCTGCACGTTAAGGGGAGAGAATGGGCAGCTCAGGGCGTCTCCTCGGGCCTCTTCCTTATGAAGAGAGTGCCCAAGTTATCCAGGAATTTCTGGGCTTCAGTTGAAACCCCGCCTTCTTCTGATGGCCTCCTTTCTCGGAAAACCTTCTGTAAGGGCTTCCCTTCCAGATGGCTCAGCGGGAAAGAGTCCGCCGGCAATGCAGAAGACCTGGGTTTGATCCCTGGCTTGGGAAGATCCCCTAGAGGAGGGAATGGCAACCCACTTGTTGGCATGTTCTTGCCTGGAAAATCCCATGGACAGAGGAGCCTGGTGGGCCACAGGCCATAGGATCACAAAGAGTCAGATGTGACTGACCATGAGCACGTCTATAATAGGACTGCAACACAGAAAGGATAAGTTTCTCCCCTTCATGGGGAAACAAAGAAGGAAAACTGTTGTCATTCTCTCCTTACATTTCTCCATTCGTTTAAGTGTGCAACAAACATTCGTGTCGGTGAAGTACTAGGCCCTGTGCTAGATGCTGGGGATTCAGAGAGACGAGAAACTCAGTCTAGAGACAAAGTGAGGTTGTTACTCAGTCGTGTGCAACTCTTTGCAATCCCATGGACTGTAGCTTCCCAGGCTCCTCCATCCATGGAATTTTCTAGGCAAGAGTACTGGAGTGGCTTGCCATTTCCTTCTCCAGGGGATCTTTCCAACTCAGGATTCGAACCCTGGTCTCCCATGTTGTAGGCAGACGCTTTATCCTCTGAGCCAGAGAGAGAGAGAAAATCAAAATGGTAGTCTGTTTATAAGAGCTCTATTGGAATTTTACTCAGGGGGGCGGGGGGAGCAGTGCTGGGGTGACCAGTTTTCCCAGTTTATCTGCTGCTGTCCCCATTTAGGCACTGAAACTCCTGCATCTGGGACAACTGGTCAACCAACCTCCTAGCCACAGAATAGGGCCCCCTGATGCAGCCTGGGGTAGGGCTGGGCGCATCGTCATGTTAGAATTTGATGATGAGCATAAACTTAATGAAATACTAGATGAAAGAGGACGCAGGGAACATTTGTGAAGGGAATGAATTTAGCACATGGGAACCAGATGACGCTGAGTTATGCTTAGGAAAATCCCAGCAATGTGCCCACAGTTCACGTGAAACCATCCCCAGTACGTTTATTAACCACAGAGTTTATTTTTTAAGCTGAATCTGGATAACTGATAGCAAAATCTAAGGGTCCTTGCAGGAGAGCAAGAGAGACGCAGATGTGTAGAGTGGACTTTTGGACTCTGAGGGAGAGGGAGGGGGAGAGGGTGGGATGATTTGGGAGAATAGCATTGAAATATGTGTACTATCATGTAGGAAATGAATCGCCAGTCTGTGTTCGATGCAGGATGCAGGATGCTTGGGGCTGGTGTATGGGGATGATCCGGAGGGATGATGGGGGNTATCTTCTGACTGTTCATCACAGCTTTGCGTGCTCCTTTCAAATTGTCTCTTCCTGTCTTCGCCTTCTTTTTAACCTCCCAGTTCTGCTTTTTGGCAAACAACCAAAGATTTCTCTGTGAGACTTAAAAGAAATATTACAAGACAAACCTTCTCTTGGTAGAGAGCAATGGAATGATTTGCATATATATAATCTCTTCCTGTGTCTCCTGCTAGCTAGCATGGGCCTTTTCGTCTCCAAGCCTCACCGTCTAACAAAAGAATACATTACAGCAGTACTGTTGGAACATTACACTGACAGTCTTCTGAGGCACTGGGAGTTTTAATGGAAACCAAAGAGAAGTCAAGATTAGACAATTTCTTGTAAATGTATTTCTTTTTTCCTATATGCCCTCTCACGTATTATCAATTTTCTGACCTTCTTATTCAGTTTCCTAGCTGCCACATCTAAAGCTGCTTTTGAGCCAATCTCTCATCAATGGAACTGTACTTGCTGTTAAGAGAGTTAAAGTATTGGCAAATTGGTTACAAGGTGTTTAGGCTTATAATTTAAAGATTTAGTTAAATTAATAAACGATAGCAATTTCAAGGACCGAATGGATTCCCTTAATATTTTGCCTCCCGATTTCGTTGAGATGGGAAAAGTGAAAATAAAGGTGTCTATATAGTGCCATCTAGTGGCACAGATGTTTAAAAGGTCTGGAGAAAGGAAATGGCCCCCCACTCCAGTGTTCTTGCCTGGAGAATCCCAGGGATGGGGGAGCCTGGTGGGCTGNTTTTGCCTCCCGATTTCGTTGAGATGGGAAAAGTGAAAATAAAGGTGTCTATATAGTGCCATCTAGTGGCACAGATGTTTAAAAGGTCTGGAGAAAGGAAATGGCCCCCCACTCCAGTGTTCTTGCCTGGAGAATCCCAGGGATGGGGGAGCCTGGTGGGCTGTCTGTGGGGTCACACAGAGTCGGACACGACTGAAGTGACTTAGCAGCAGGAGCCTGGAGGGCTACAGTCCATGGCGTGGCAGAGAGTCGGATAACTAACAACACACTTTCATTGAGGGACTGTTTAAATGAACCTGGAAAACAATTGCTACTGTTAGTATTAGGGTCTGATTTTTAGAATCTCCAGGCTCGATTCTAGTTTTGTTTTACCTCCTATGGGGATATCCAATCATCGGGGCCCTTTTTGATGTCATTGAGAAAGTTTTAATTGGCTTAGTGGAGAGCCAGAAAAACTCTGGAAATCCAGGGGAATTGCTGCTGCACTGCTGTTTAAACTTTCTTGCCACTCCACTTCTGATTGCAAAACAGATTCTGCTGAGAAGAGAAAAATGTGAATAAACTAAGAAAACAGCAATGATCATACCACTGAAAATACAAAGATGCTCTCCTCTTCCAACTCTTCTCACTTAAACCTATTGCTCTTAAATGCTAACTATGTGAATATGTACAAAGGTTTAATCAGTTATATTTATAAAAGAGATATGCTTTTATGCAAACAAGACCGGAGTTTGAAAAGCTGGCCCCCACTAGCAAAGTTCAAAATCAATAAACAACCCCCCCACACACACACACACATATAGAAAGAAAGTAAAAATTAGAAAAAATGAAGCCAAATCAGAAACTATGGTCTAATTTATTTGTGTTTCCAAGCATCTGCGTGCCCTTCTGAAGACTGATCTCGAATTTGGAATTGGGGCAGGCTTGGCTTTGTGGGCTTCTTCCACTTCCAATTCGATATTCTTCCAAGACAGAATTCTGTCTTGACCCAAAGTACTTCTGGCTTTCTCAGAGGGCTCTCCTCTGGTACCAGCACTGAGAAGCTGATCAAATCTGCATGTGTCAGTCAACACGTGCTTCCTAGCTGCTGACAGAGGTTGGTCCTTATCATGCTGACCCCAGAGACCTCACATGTGCTTCTCAGGCCCTCTCCCTGTTGTGCTCGCTTGCTTTCTGTCTTGATCTTGTGGATAAGCTGTGCAAGTCTAAAATGTTTTTAATAGGAGGTACTTGAATGGATGACTCAGCCCTCATAGAATGTCTGCTGAGATACGTATCTGTTGAATCGAGGTCAAGATCCCTAATCTCCCCAAATATCCCATCCTCAGGGCATTTCTTCTTCAAGAAGTTCGGTGTTCCTCTCATGGTTCCCTGACATTTACAAAAGGACATCTCTGGTCTTAATCTTTTCTTTTTTTTATTAATTTATTTTTAATTGGAGGATAATTGCTTGACAATGCTGTGTTGGTTTCTGCCATACATCAACAGGAATCAGCCAGAGTGTATACATATGTTCCTTCTCTCTTGAACCTCCCTCCCACCTCCCACTTAATCTTTTCTTCATTGAGGTACTGTTAACTGTGAAAATGAATATAATGAAAATGAATGTTTCAGGATAGAGGCTTTTAGAACACGGATTTTACTATCATTTTGCCATGTTAATTAGAAAGAGTAACTAAGTGAGGTACACCTGTCTAAAGCAGTTTTCAGTTAAAAAGGACTCAAAACCTCTGTTCTGAATTTTGGCTAAACTACTATAGAATTTGCCTTTTCAGAAACAGGAGGCTGGGCTCTTGATCTCTGTGGTTTCAGAATCCCTCTACTCCCCTAATTCAAAGGTTCCCATTTTGTTGATGGAATTAGCAGCAGTCTCATAATTGCTAGTTAGAATTGACATGTGGTGAAGTTGAAGTGGTTGTTGGGCAAGTTGTTGTTAAAGAGTTTTAAATTAAATACCAGTTTGGTATCTGGTGTTCTTTGAAAGGGCCAACCTTCCACAGCAGGAATTTTAGTGGAAGAATGCCAAGCCATGCTCACTTTTTGTCTCCCTTCCAACTCCCTCCAGTGGTGCCAGGTTTATTACGGGTTAGAAACTGAGCAGGATCAAGGGCTTCATTTCTAAAATGTAATCATTTAATGTTCATATAATTTTATGAGGGCAGTTTAATTATTTCATAATTACATAACCAGAACATGGCACGATGCAAAGTTGTGATGAATGCACTATCTTACAACCCTAAATATACCTCGCCATCCCCGCTTCAGAAGTCTTAATCAAATCACATATGGAGATTCAATTAAACTAATACTAGTCTGTGTTGCCCTCTCTTTCTCTTCTCTATGTGGGCATTAACTCACAGTAGTAAGAAAAGCCTTCCTCCTATGTCCTTCTGGTGTCTCTTAGTGCTTGAACTTTCTGGTAACCTATTAGACACTATTTTATGCTGCTCTTAAAAGTAGAATCATGAGGGACTTGCCCGATGGTCCAGTGGTTAAGACGCCACCTGTCAATGCAGAGGGTGTGGGTTCAATCCCTGGTCAGAGAACTAAGATCTCATAGGCCGATGGGGGCAGCCAAAGGTCTGAAACAAAAGTAAAATCATGAGACTCAGTAGTAAGATGCTCCTCCAGGAATCTCTCTCTCTCTCTCTCTGTGTCACCCTTCTCAAGAATATGTGACTAGCGGAGACATAGATGCTAAGATGTGGGCTTCATGCCCTCCCTATGAAATTACTTTTTTCAGATCCCACTCATCATGGAAAGCTGTTGGGAACACAGTACTGGGGCTCTGATCTGTTTCTGGCACATAATTTTATTAATGAAAAAAAACAGCACCTAAAACAAATTCGTGCCTGCAGTAGTAGAAGATATCTACTGAAGGGAGTGAGCTGGTTTAACCAGGAACTAGAGCCATTCTCATTACAATGAACTTAGGACTGGCAGCAACTATAAGGCTGTTCCAGTTTCATAAAACTAGAAACAAGTTATATTAGTTGCTCAGTCATGTCTGACTGTTTGCAACCCTGTGGACTGTTGCTCACCAGGCCCCTCTGTCCGTGGGATTCTCCAAGCAAGAATATTTCAGTGGGCTGCCATGCCCTTCTCCAGGGGATCTTACCGACCCAGGGATCAAACCTGGATCTCCCACAAGGCAAGCAGATTCTTTACCATCTGAGCCACCAGGGATCAGTTCAGTTTAGTCACTCAGTCGTGTCTGACTCTGCAACCCCATGGAGTGCAGCGTGCCAGGCTTCCCTGTCCATCACAAACTCCTGGAGTTTACTCAAACTCATGTCCATTGAATCGATGATATCATCCAACCATCTCATCCTCTGTCACCCGCTTCTCCTTCTGTCTTCAATCTTTCCCAGCATCAGGGTCTTTTCAAATGAGTCAGTTCTTTGCATCAGGTGGCCAAAGTATTGGAGTTTCAGCTTCAGTATCAGTCCTTCCAATGAATATTCAGGACTGATTTCCTTTAGGATGGACTGGTTGGATCTCCTTGCAGTCCAAGGGACTCTCAAGAGTCTTCTCCAACACCATAGTTCAAAAGCATCAATTCTTTAGTGCTCAGCTTTCTTTATGGTTCAACTCTCACATCCATACATGACTACTGGAAAAACCATAGCTTTGACGAGATGGACCTTTGTCAGCAAAGCAATGGCTCTGCTTTTTAATACAGTAGGTTGGTCATAACTTTTCTTCCAAGGAGTGTCTTTTAATTTCAGGGCTGCAGTCACAATCTGCAGTGATTTTGGATCCCCCACAAAAATAGTTTGTCACTGTTTTCATTGCTTCCCCATCTATTTCCCATGAAGTGATGGGACCAGATGCCATGATCTTAATTTTTTGAATATTGAGTTTTAAGCCAACTTTTTCACTCTCCTCTCTCACTGTCATCAAGAGGTTCTTTAGTTCTTCTTTGCTTTCTGCCATAAGGGTAGTGTCATCTGCATATCTGAGGTTATTGATATTTCTCTCCACAATATTGATTCCAGCTTGTGCTTCATCCAGCTCTGCATTTATCATGATGTACTCTGCATATAAGTTAAATAATCAGGGTGACAGTATACAGCCTTGATGTACTCCTTTCTTGATTTGGAACCAGTCTGTTGTTCCACATCCAGTTCTAACTGTTGCTTCCTGACCTGCATACAGATTTCTCAGAAGGCACGTCAGGTGGTCTGGTATCCCCATCTCTTTCAGAATTTTCCACAGCTTATTGTGATCCACACAGTCAAAGGCTTTGGCATAGTCAATAAAGCAGAAGTAGATGTTTTTCTGGAACTCTCTGGCTTTTTCAATGATCCAGTGGATGTTGGCAGTGATCTCTGGTTCCTCTGCCTTTTCTAAATCCAACTTGAATATCTGGAAGTTCACAGTTCATGTACTGTTGAAGCCTGGCTTGGAGAATTTTGAGCATCACTTTGCTAGCATGTGATATGAGTGCAACTGTGCAGTAGTTTGAACATTCTTTAGCGTTGCCTTTCTTTGGGATTGGAATGAAAACTGACCTGCTGAGTTTTCCAGATTTGCTGGCATATTGAGTGCAGCACTTTCACAACATCATCTTTCAGGATTTGAAAGCGTTCAACTGGAGTTACATCACCTCCACTAGCTTTGTTTGTAGTGATGCTTCCTAAGGCCCACTTGACTTCCAGGGATAGTAATGGTTGACTGTTTATTTGTTTGTTTGTTTTTGACTTTGGTGGACCTTCATTCCTGTGCATAGACTTTCTCCAGTTACACAGTGAGTGGGATCTACTCTGGTTGAGGCGTGAGGGCTTCCTATTGTACTGGCTTCTCTTGTTGCAGAACACAGGCTCTAGAGCTCTCAGGCTCCGTAGTTGTGGTGCATGGGCTTAGCTGCCCAGCGGCATGTGGGATATTCCTGGACCAGGAATCAAGCCCGTGTCCCCTGTGTTGGCAGGCAGTCTTATCCAGTGGACCACCAAGGAAGTCCTATTAAGCATGTCGGTGATTCCAAAAATATATTTCTAGAATAGCTAGGTTTCTTATTAAAATTTCCTGGGTTTTATAGACATCACTCACCTAGAGCCAGACATCCTGGAATGTGAAGTCAAGTGGGCCTTGGAAAGCATCACTATGAACAAAGCTAGTGGAGGTGATGGAATTCCAGTTGAGCGATTTCAAATCCTGAAAGATGATGCTGTGAAGGTGCTGCACTCAATATGCCAGCAAATCTGGAAAACTCAACAGTGGCCACAGGACTGGAAAAGGTCAGTTTTCATTCCAATCCCAAAGAAAGGCAATGCCAACGAATGCTCAAACTACCACACAATTGCATTCATCTCACACACTAGTAAAGTAATGCTCAAAATTCTGCAAGCCAGACTTCAGCAATATGTGAACCGTGAACTTCCAGATGTTCAAGCTGGTTTTAGAACAGGCAGAGGAACCAGAGATCAAATTGCCAACATCTGATAGATCATCAAAAAAGCAAGAGAGTTCCAGAAAAACATCTATTTCTGCTTTATTGACTATGCCAAAGCCTTTGACTGTGTGGATCACAA
>SJYX01008050.1:8792-23352 GCA_006410675.1 Oreotragus oreotragus | reverse complement strand
TGGAAGGAAAGTT
The DNA here is from genome assembly GCA_006410675.1 of Oreotragus oreotragus. Taxonomy (NCBI): domain Eukaryota; kingdom Metazoa; phylum Chordata; class Mammalia; order Artiodactyla; family Bovidae; genus Oreotragus; species Oreotragus oreotragus. The sequence goes on along the minus strand of SJYX01008050.1, from coordinate 23,339 downwards.
ATGACCAACCTAGATAGTATATTCAAAAGCAGAGACATTACTTTGCCAACAAATGTCCATCTAGTCAAGGCTATGGTTTTTCCTGTGGTCATATATGGATGTGAGAGTTGGACTGTGAAGAAAGCTGAGCACCGAAGAATTGATGCTTTTGAGCTGTGGTGTTGGAGAAGACTCTTGAAAGTCCCATGGACTGCAAGGAGATCCAACCAGTCCATTCTGAAGGAGATCAGTCCTGGGTGTTCACTGAAGGACTGATGCTAAAGCTGAAACTCCAGTACTTTGGCCACCTCATGCGAAGAGTTGACTCACTGGAAAAGACTCTGATGCTGGGAGGGAGTAGGGGCAGGAGGAAGAGGGGATGACAGAGGATGAGATGGCTGGATGGCATCACCAACTCGATGGACGTGGGTTTGGGTGAACTCCAGGAGTTGGTGATGGACAGGGAGGCCTGGCGTGCTGCAATTCATGGGGTCACAAAGAGTTGGACACGACTGAGCTGAACTGATAGACATAATTAGGAAATAAAAGGACATTTCATCTTATGAGACAGCTTCCTACTTTGAGAGCTCTCAGGGACCCACAACCCCATGTTATAGTTCTCATCCACAGAGGGAATTTTATGCCTCAGATCCTAAAGAGAGGGCTTCCCCAGTGGCTCATTGGTAAAGAATCCGCCTGCCATGGAGGAGACAACGGATTTGATCCTTGCGTCAGGAAGATTCCCTGGAGAAGAAAATGGCAACTCACTCTAATATTCTTGCCTGGAAATCCTGTGAACAAAATAACGTGGCAGGCCACAGTCCATGGGGTCGCAAAGAGACAGACATGACTCAGCAATTAAAACAGAAGTAAGGAGAAGGCGCGCTGCGATTCATGGGGTCGCAAAGAGTCGGACACGACTGAGCGACTGAACTGAACTAAAAGAGAAGGTGATGGATGAATAGAGAGGAACATAATCAGATATTTGTATCTTCACGGTACTAGACTAGAACCCAGTGTCTGTGGTTGTATTGTCTTAAGAGACAATTTAGCTATCTATGTATTTTTTAAAAAGGAGGGGGATAGGGTGATTCCTGTGTGTTGGAGCCCGGAGTGAGGCAGATGTGTGGGCAGAAACTAAGAAGGAAGGACCGATACTTTGGGCTCCACTGGGAAAGCCATCCGAGCCTGCTTTAGACATCAGTCTCTGCTGGAAGAGACCTCAGTGTGAGGCAGTATAAGTGCTGCTGACAACCTGGGCCTGAGGACTTGGGCACCAGGAGTCTACATGAGGTGCCTACACCGACTGTATGTAATGCTAGGGAGCTAGACAGTCCGCAAATGGATCCACCTGTCTGGGAACAGAAGCTCTCTGAGGCCTTGCTATCTGTGTTCAAATTACAGTGCTGTAAAATAGCTTATAGACACTGAAAGGCCCAGGGACCCAGTAATATGAGCTAATTTACCTAGTTTCCCATTGGTGTCACCCAGATCTTTTTGGTCCATTTCAACATCTTTCACAATTTTTTCCTACATTGGCAATCATGGAAATAAGAGATTGTTTTCTGATGCTCCCCGAAGCCTATTCATCCTTCAATTAGTTTACAGATAACTCAATTTAGAAGTTTATTCTGATCTTCTCAATTGATTGTAGCTCTCTCATGTATTCATAGCTCCACAATTCCCTTGTCTCTTTCTCTCTGTTTTTCTTAAACATATATATTTTTAATTTTTTTATTTGGCTACACCGATTCTTAGCTGTGGTGCTCGGGATCTTCAGTTGCAGAATGTGAAATCCTAGTTGGGGCATGTGGGATCTAGTTCCCAGAGCAGGGATCAAACACAGGACCCCCTGCATGTGTTGGGAGGTGGTGGAGTCTTAGCCACTGGACCACCAAGGAAGTCTCTCCCTTTTCTCTCTTTTACAGCAATATTTCATTTTACCACCCGTAATGAAAAAATTAAACATTTGGAGTGTGGGCTTTATAATGATTTAAATGAACAGAAGTCCTTCATGGTCATCCTTATGAGAAGATTTTACTATGATTTCCTCCAGTGAACTTAGAAGTTTAGAAAAGTTTTCCCATAAAAAAATGTGAATAAAAGTTTTTTTTAAAGATTTTTAAGAATGCCTTTTATTTTTTGAAGTTCAGGTTAGATCCTGATCACCAGTTAATCATTTATGGATTGGTATTGCCTCGAAATCATTTTTAGGCCATTCGGTATGTAAACAGAGAGAGTTTAAAACATTGCCTTCAAAACTAGAAACAATTGCACTGGGACCCAGAAGCAGTTGGCATCCTTGTATAAAAGACACTGGGTACCAATCATTTATTCACTAAAGGGGTCTAGAATCCCAGATTAAATTATTGACAGTTTTTATTTAATTAGCTTTTGATTCAGTACCTGTGTCTTTAATGACAAAGTTATTCCAGAAAAAGTTGAGCCCTGGAAAAGTTTTACCTAGCTGAGATTCCCCTCAAGGGAGGATGTGAGTCACGCAGTACTTACACTGGCAAATAAAACCACAGTGCATGTCTGCTCCCTGCAGATTTTAATTTGCAGCAACAATAGGCTGCAAGTAATGGGCCTTAGGTTAAATGGTTGAATATAAAGTTCAAATCAGAATTAAAACATCTTGTCTTGAAAAAGATGAGGTAAATGTCAGAGGCCAAATGTTCTGTTAAGCCTTACAAAAATGACACCCCCCACCACCACCACCACAATCTAGATAGGGGCTTCCCAGGTGGCTCAGTGGTAAAGAATCTGCCTGCCAATGCAGAAGACGCAGGTTTGATCCCTGGGTCAGTAAGATCCCCTGGAGAAGGAAATAGCAGCCCACTCCAGTATCTTTGCCTGGAAAATTCCACAGACAGAGGAGCCTGGTGGGCTACAGTCCATGGGGTTGCAAAGAGTGGGACACAACTGAGCAACTGAGCACCAGCACCTTCTAGATAACCTGGGTTTATCTCCCCACACAGATAGCTTCGTATGAATCTTTTCACTTGAATTAGTTCTTTCAATCCAATTTGTACCTTGCACTCACAATCCCAGGGGAAAGGGACAGCAAATATGACCAGGAGAAAAAATTAAGTTGTCAAAGCATGAATTTGCCAATCGATTTCTCCCCTTGGGGGTACACTTGCATCTCCAATACAGTGCTCCCTGATTTTCTCCCTCTTAGTTTATTCTTTCATGCTTATGTTGTTGTACTTATTCATTCATGTTTATTTAGTCATTCCTTCAACCAACACTCTTGCCTGGAAAATCCCATGGACGGAGGAGCCTGGGAGGCTACAGTCCATGGGGTCGCAAAGAGTTGGACAGGACTGAGCGACCTCGTTTCACTTCACTTCACTTCACTTCGCTTCAACCAACAGATACCTGTTGTTGAATCTAGGAAAAGAATAGAATCTAGGCTGTTTCTTAATGGAGATGCTATTGGCATTTTGGGAGAGAAAGATCTTTTTATTTATTTGTTTGGCTGCACTGGGTCTTTGCTATGGCACGCAGGATCTTTAGTTAAAGGATCTAGCTCCCTGACTACGGATTGAACCCAGGCCCCTGCAGTAGGCACTCAGAGTCTTAACCACTGGACTGCCAGGGAAGTCCCCGGGGGAGATAAATCTCTGAGATAATTCTTGTGCTGGATTGTCCCATAAACTGCAAAACACTTGTCATCTCTAGGCTCCATCCACAAAGCAGTTTGTTCTCACTCCCTGAGTATCCTAACCCCACTCCCCACTTCCATTTCCAAACATTGCAGAAGAACTTGGGTATGATGTCCTATGGGAGGGTATCAGGATGAATAAGACAAGGTCATGGTCCTCGAGAAGTTGGCAACCTCATAGAAAAACAGATGAGTAAATACAGTACAGCATGACACGTGATATGAGAAAAGTAAACACAAACCAATGACTCCCAGAGGGATTCAAGAAGGCTTGAACATTCAAGGACAAAATGTTTGAGCCATGTCTTGAAACCAAATAAAATGCTTGAGAACAAATAAAAATGAGCTAGATGAGGATTTCTAGGTATCACAAGAGGTCCAAAGATCATGCCAGAGTTCAGAAAAGTGCTTTGAAAGAGCTACAAGCAAATTCATCATGACTGGTGCATGGAATTGGAGTTGGAGAGGGTGTAACTAATAAGCTAGGAGGTGTGATTGCAAGGAGGGTGTCACAGGCTAGGCTGCAAAACTTAGACTTTATCATAGAAGTGACATCATTAGATCTGAATTTCAGAAAAGTCACCCTGGAAAGGACTCTGGGATATAGATTAGAGGAAATAAGACTGGAAACAATCTTTTTTTTTTTTTTTTTTTGAGGCTGCTGGAGTAATTCAGGAGAGAAACGTAAAGTACTTAACGGATTTCAGTGAATACATCAATGGATGTAGTAAGGGCTGCCAACACCCTCCAGCCAAAGACCACCAGGTACATATGTTTAGTTGAACAAGTTGGTTTTATTACTCACTGCAAAGGAATGTGAACACTCACCATGAGGAACCAAGGGGTGTTTGCATAAGAGCGTGTTAGAAGGAAACTATTTATTGGATTTGAGCTTTGTTGGATTAATTGGGTAACTGGGGGGAGAGTGTAGGAAATGAGGGGTTTACTCACTACCAAAAAGTGAGGGCAATTCTATGCTTTGAGTATCTCAATAAATCATATCAGGTGGGCAGACTAGAGGGAAGATTGGAAGGAGGTAGTAGTCACTCTCATTAGCTGGAGGGTGGTGATGATTGGTATCCTGTGTATTGCAGGGACCTTACTTTTGTCTCACTTTATTATGGTTTCCACTGTATGAAGACTTCAAATGTTTGTCTGTGAGGGCAGATAAACAAGGTAATAGTTCAGTGGCATTAGTTGGGGTGAGTTTTGTTTGTTTTTTGAAAAAAGATACTTGATCAATAAGCCGAGGAGAACTGCTCAGTAGAGAGTGAATTGTGAAGGAGGGAGAATAATGCAATGAGAATCCAGCAGACACTAGAGATCACACATTTTCATTTGTGAATTACACATAATTGTTTAATTTCTTCTAGTACCATGCTTCAGTCAAGATAAAGGGCAGTGGAGGACACCTCCACTTCTTTAGTGTGGCTCAGATGGTAAAGCGTCTGTCTACAATGCAGGAGACCCGGGTTCGATCCCTGGGTTGGGAAGATCCCCTGGAGAAGGAAATGGCAATCCACTCTAGGACTATTGCCTGGAAAATCCCATGGACAGAAGAGCCTAGTAGGCTACAGTCCATGGGGTCGCAAAGAGTCGGACACGACTGAGCGACTTCACTTTCACTTTTCTCTTTCATGCATTGGAGGAGGAAATGGCAACCCACTCCAGTGTTCTTGCCTGGAGAATCCCAGGGATGGGGGAGCCTGGTAGGCTGCCGTCTATGGGGTCACACAGAGTCGGACACGACTGAAGTGACTTAGCAGCAGCAGCAGCAAGGAAGGCAACATGAAATGACAGAGAAGCTTGGTGTTGCTCGCATCATTTGAGTTCTAAGATGAAGCCATGTTGGAAGGCAGTTTTACCTTCGGGCTTCTCAGTTCAGATACCCTTCATTATTTACACAAGTGTGTGTTCATCTTCCTGTTAATTGTTATCTTGTCTCCAGCATAACTAAGGTAAGGAGTCAAGAAGGCTGAGGTGTAGGTTGACCGCTGAGGTGTAGGTGTAGGATTACCACTGAGTTTGACGCAGGCATGTGCCCCAAGAATTCAGGGAATTAAAAGTCATGGCAAGGGACTTCCTTGGTGGTCCATTGGTTAAGAATCTGCCTTGCAATGCTGGGGATGCTGGTCGAAAGATCCCCAAGTGCTGCAGCTAAGACCTGACACAACCAAATAAATAAATACTAAAAAAAAATTTAAGAATGAAAGAAATGAAATAAGATGGATGGAACTGGAACCGATTATACAGAGTGAAGTAAGCCAGAAAGAAAAACACCAATACAGTATACTAACACATATATATGGAATTTAGAAAGATGGTAATGAGGACCCTGTATGCAAGACAGCAAAAGAGACACAGATGTGTAGAGCGGACTTTTGGACTCTGAGGGAGAGAGAGAAGGCGAGGGTGGGATGATTTGGGAGAATAGCATTGAAATATGTATACTATCATGTAAGAAATGAATCGCCAGTCTATGTTTGATGCAGGATGTTTGGGGCTGGTGTATGGGGATGATCCGGAGGGATGATGTGGGGTGGGAGGTGGGAGGAGGGGGTTCATGTTTGGGAATTCATGTACACCCATGATGGATTCATGTCAATGTATGCCAAACCAATACAGTACTGTAAAGTAAAATAAAGTAAAAATAAAAATTTAAAAAAAAATAAACCTAGCATTCCAAAAACTAAAGAAAAAAAAAGAATGAAAGAAATGGAGAACATTTTCTTAAATGAAAATGTTTAAGAAAGAATGATGAATGTAGACTCCATAGGATTAAAAATATCTGGTCTTCCTCCACTAAAATTTTCCTTTTCTCTGTCTTCTTAGGGCCAAAGTCCAGATTTCTCATGCTATTATCTAATTTAATTAAAGTCAAATAAAAACTATTTATAAGTATTGCAGCATTAAATTTTGTGAGAATACAGAAGTCTAGGTTCCTGTTTCTAGTCCTTGTGCTATATATAATAAGGGTGTTAACTTACCCACAGGGGCTTCCCAGGTGGCCCTAGTGGTAAAGAACCCACCTGCCTCGGCAGGGGACATAAAAGGCGCAGGTTCGATCCCTCAGTCAGGAGGATCCCTTGGAGGAGGGCATGGCAACCCACTCCAGTATTCTTGCCTTGGAAATCCCACAGACAGTGTAGCCTGGAGGGCAACAGTCCATGGGGTCGAAAGGAGTCAGATGTGACTGGAGCGACTAAGCAGGAAAACACACACACACACACAGAGCACTCACCCATTCACTTATTCAACTCTTAAAAAGCAAGACAAGGCAAAATGCGAGAATGAGCTCAGGTGAATTTTACAGATGGCAAGTGCAATGGGATTTGAGAGGAAGTAGAAGGCAATCTGTGCAGTTCAGCTAATGTGGGGTGATTAGAGGAAATTCCCCAGGGCTCCCTTTTCTCTCACGTAGTCCATTAGCATGACAGGGGGCAGCAGGCTTAGTCTGTTTCTGATGTGATGGATGAGGAACCTTTTACTGCCTCTGTGACCTTGAGCAAGTCACTTAACCCCTTAGAGCATCATCTTTTTTTATTATAAACCTTTTGATTATAAGTCCCTACTTCTTTCTCAGGATTTATCGCAGAGAAGCAAAATCATAATCAGAGACAACGGATGTTAAAGTAACTTTCAAACTGGAAAACACCAAAGAAAAGTAGGCAATGATGATGATAATGAATGGAGGACCTCAGCTGCTCTAGAGGTACCATGACTATGATACTATTCACTATGTTTTGCTTTGTTTTTGTCTTTGGTCAAAAATCGAAGTATCTAATGGTGGCAATTTCAGAAGACTTAAAAAGAACAAATCTGTGAAGAATAAATTGCTATACAAGTTGTAACATGTACCTCTCTGTCATCTCCATTTGGGGGCAGGTCCATTGGGCAATGAAGTAAATTTTTAGGAAGTGCTTATTCAGCTGCATTTTCTCCACAAACCTAAAACTGGGATCAGGAAACACATGTACACTAACAGTGACCTTTTCTGTTTGGGACCAAAGAAAGCTTCTATTCAAATGAAGTTGTTCACGTGGTTCTGCTCTTGTAAACTTCGTTAAGTTAATTTCTTCATGTTAAAGGCTGAGCAAATTAGGAGCAAATTGCCAACACCAGCAAGGAGCCAAATCCACATACACATTGAAGGCAAAGCAGTCATAAGAGTTATAGGGGAAATGAGGTCCTTAAGATCCTGGCTGTCTTCCTCCTCCTTCTTTAACTTGGGCCAAGATAATTTCTCTGAGTCTTACTTCGTTTTTCTGAACTATGTGTTTCAGTATGTTCTCTTGCTTTCTCCTCTGGTCCTGTGCCGGTCTTCTTGTCCACTCCTGATCTCCTCACAGTAGAGGGCAATTGTGCAGCTGCCTTTAGTATCCCCCTTTCAGAGCCCTCACTTAACGTGCTTAAAGGCAGGAAGGAGCTTCCCAGGTGGTGCTAGTGTTTAAGAATCCACCTGCCAATGCAACAGAGGTGGGTTTGATCCCTGGGTCTGGAAGATCCCCTAGAGTAGGAAGTGGTAACCCACTCCAGTTTTCTTGCCTGGAGATTCCCATGGACAGAGGAGCCTGATGGGCTACAGTCCATGAGGTTGCAAAGAGTCAGACACAACTGAGCAACTGAGCGCAAAAGCAGGAAGTTTTCCGAGGCTTAGTCTTCCTTCCATCTGAGAACCAGGATGGTCACTCAGGGGGTTTAGGGAGGGCCGTGCTGCATAGCGTGAGTGAGCTATAGAGGAAAAACCCACATTCTGGACACAGAAGACATGCCAGAATTCTGGTTTCTTTGGGATTTCAGAATAACAAAAAACCTCAGAAAGGGAGGGCTACCGACTATTACAAGTTCCAGTTCTCTCGGCTTCGAGAGGTAACCAAGCAGCTACATTCAGGCTCAAAACAAAGAAATTCTTGACGGATATTGCATAACCTTATTACATTCTAGCCTGATATCAATTTCTCAGTGGTTTCAGTGGGTAGAGATATGCTTTAGGCTTATGTTGATCACCCTTTTAAATCTCTCAGATAATTAAGATATGCAATTGAAACCCTCAGAATAAGAACCAACCAGCATTCAAAAGTGCGAACAACAGAGCCTGCATTGTCTAGTTTAAGCCTGAAAGGAATGTACTAAGATGTTGGGCAACTTATAATTTCTGAGAGAACCTTTATAATCAGGTTTATAGGCTACAGGGCCTGTAATAATTAGGCTACTGGGTTATCCAGTGAAGACTGTATCTCTCTTGCTTCTGGACAGAGGAAAGGAAGTTTGTTCTTTTGCACTGTCAACACTGAATATGCAACTCAAGTTCTAGGACCTTCACCCTAATTACCTTTGAAATCTGAATGCTTTTTCTTTTTAAACTTCATTTCCATTTCTTTACTTTTTAGAAAACATATTAAGTTTTTATTTTGCAGTAATTATAGATTCCCAGGAAGCTGCAAAAATAGCTCAGGGAAGTTCTTTATACCCTTCACCCAGTCCCCCTCCCCCCTGCCAATAATTACATTTTCTAGAACTATGCTGTGCTGTGCTTAGTCACTCAGTCATGTCTGACTCTATGACCGCGTGGACTGTAGCACACCAGGCTCCTCTGTCCATAGAGATCTCCAGGCAAGAATACTGGAGTGTGTTGCCATGCCCTCCTCCAGGGGATCTTCTCAACCCAGGGACTGAATGCAGGTCTCTCTCATTGCAGGAGGATTCTTTACTAGCTGAGCTACCAGAAAAGCCCTTATATAACTATAGACCTGTGCACAGGTCTGTGCAAATGTATAGACTTTTTACCATCTGAGCCACCAAGGAAGTCCAAGAATACTGGAGTGGGTAGCCTAACCCTTCTCCATGGGATCGTCCTGACCCAGGAATTGAACCAGGGTCTCCTGCATTGCAGGTGGATTCTTTACTAACTGAGCTACCAGGATAGCCCTTATATAACTATAGCACAGACCAAATAAGGAAGCTCACTTGGTACCATCCATGGCCCTTATTCAGATTTTATCACTTTCATGTGTGAATTCATTTATGTGTATGTGTGTGAATGTGTCTGTGTGTACCGGTCTGTGCAAATGTATAGATTCGTATAACCATCACCGGAATCAAGGTACAAAACTGATCCATCTCCATAGAAATCTTCTTTGTGCTAAGCTTTCATAGTTATACCTACTTCTTCCTGTTGCTAACCCCTGGCAACCATTAATCTGTCTTCATCTCTATGTTTTCATCATTTCAAGAATGTTAAGTAAATGCAGTCATGTATGATATTTTAAGATTGACTTTTTTTCACTCTTTTCACTCAGCTTATTGCCTTTCAGATCCATTTAGATTATTGTGTTAGTTAAGAATGAAAAGTTAGTTCCTTTCCATTGTTGAGTAGTATACCAAGATATGGATATACCATAGCTTGGGATATACCATAGCTTATTGAACAATTCACCCACTGAAAGATACTGTGGTTGTTTCTGGTTTGGAACTTTTACAAATAAAATTGCTTTGAATATTCACGTAGTTTTCCCTGATCCACTTTTAAACCAAGGTCTTCCTCACATTGACCCACTGACCCACTGGAGGTAGATCTGCTTGATAGAACCCAGACCAGAGTTTGTACCCAAGGTTCCTAACAGACCTCCCTTATCATCATTAATCCCTATTGGTCATTTAGTATGATTAGTACAATTTCAACTATATACAAAGTATATGTAATTATATATATATGATTTTAACATACACAAACTAGAAACACATAGAGATTTTAACATACGCAATAATTATGTACATATACAATTTCTAACATACACAAAGTAGACAGAAATGTAAAATGAATACCCATGATCATCAATGAACTTCAACAGTATCATGATCCTGCCATGTCTTTCACTCATATCCGCACCTGCTCTCCCTACAAACACTTGATTATTTTGAAACAAATCCCCAAGCTATAATATCTGTGAATATTTCAATATGTATCTCCAAAAATGAAGAACTTTGAAAAATCATCACTAAAATGTCATTATTCCAATGTCATACTCTGGGTTCCTCCAGAAACTTGTAATATACCACAGACTTGAATGCAGATAGTCTGTTTGAGAGAAGGAGCCCCGGTAGGGAAAAGGAGGAAGGGTAACAAAAAAGGGGAGGCTGTAAGTTAAACATGGGTAGAAAGCTGCTCTGGTAAGCATTAACTCCTCAGCACCTGCAGCCAGCCAAGGGCTGGCCAAGACTTCAACAGGCAGAGAAAGCCCTCAGGGAAGAAATGCAGATGCTGACAGCAAAATTCTGGATAGCACGCACCTTACTAGTAAGGGTGAGTGACTATGGGGCCTGGGAACTTATCCTACACAGGCATAAAAACAGTTAATAAGTGATCAGCCAGTGTTCAGATTTCCCCTAGTGTCTCATCATTTTTAGCATCTTACAGGTTCAAATTATGATCCAAATCAAGTTCATACATTGGAACTGATTTATACAATTTGCTTGAAAATCCAGACTAACTTATTTATTTAAAAGACTTATTTATTTGTGGCTGTGCTGGATCTTTGTTGCTGTGTGCGGGCTTTCTCTAGTTGCGGCTCCTCGCGGTAGTGCACGGGCCTCTCACCGCGGTGCTTCTCTTGCTGCGGGGGCAGGCTCTAGGTGCTTCTCTTGCTGCAGGGAACAGGCTCTAGGTGCTTCTCTTGCTGCAGGGGACAGGCTCTAGGACACTCGGGCTTCACTGGTGCTGCTCGTGGGCGCTGCAGCTCTGGCTCAGCAGCTGTGGTGCGTGAGCTTAGTTGTTCTGCAGCATGTGGGGTCTTCCCAGATCGGGGATGGGACCTGTGTCCCCTGTGTTGCTAGGCAAACTCTTAACCACCTACACCACCAGGGAAGCCCCTGAGTTATACAATTTTTAAGTCAGTTTTCCTCTTTTTATTTTGAAAACTTTANTCTCCTGCATCTGTCTCTTATACACATCTAGATGTGTATAAGAGACAGTCCCAGATCGGGGATGGGACCTGTGTCCCCTGTGTTGCTAGGCAAACTCTTAACCACCTACACCACCAGGGAAGCCCCTGAGTTATACAATTTTTAAGTCAGTTTTCCTCTTTTTATTTTGAAAACTTTAAACATGCAACAGATTTGGAAGAGGTGGCTCAGAGGTTAAAGCGTCTGCCTCCAATGCGGGAGACCTGGGTTCGATCCCTGGGTCGGGAAGATCCCCTGGAGAAGGAAATGGCAACCCACACCAGTATTCTTGCCTGGAGAATTCCATGGATGGAGGAGCCTGGTAGGCTACAGTCCACGGGGTCGCAAAGAGTTGGACACGACTGAGCGACTTCACCTTCACCTTTTACTGTGAACTACAGTAAACATTTTTAATATACTTCCTTTATCACATATCATCATTCATCTTTTTCTCCAAATTATATTTCCTGATACATAGTAAATAGCAGGCATTACTTTACACTTAAATATGTTGGCATAAAACATTGCTAAAATTCATATTGTTTACTATTTTTTTTCCTCTTCAGGTAACTTTTAAACAATGAAATGCACAAATTTTAAGTGCATATCTTTTGTCTTGACAATGCATACAGTTTTGTAATCCACACCCCTGCAAAGATACAAAATATTATTTTTTTTACCAACTTGGAAAGTTTTCTTGTACCCTTTCCCAGACAATATCTATCCCTAATTCCTCAAAGGCAGACCCCCTAACCTAATGTTGTTTATAATGTTCTCTTATTTTTCCTTCTAATGTCTGTAGGATCTAGAATGATGACTTCACTTTCACTCCTGATACTGGTAATTGGGGTTCTTATTGAGAAACAATTACCCATGGGTCTCTGTTACCTGAAAACTAGGTTTACGTCTTGGTGGATATTGAGTCAAAAGACACAACCAAGCCAAAGAGTGGGAGAAAGAAGAATTTAGTACTTGCAGCAAGTAAGGAGAATACCAGGGATTTTCCCCAAAGCACTGTCTCCCTAAATAGCAAAACTGCCAAGGGTACATGTATATTCAATGAAGGGACTGGTATGGCATATTCATATTCCTGAAGGGGCTTGAGCGGAGGAGAATTCAGCATAGAGCTGGGGCAGCGGTTAAGAGAGTCCAAGTTTGGTTGACTGAAGCAGTCAGGAGGATCAGAAAAGGTCAGCCTTTGTCATTCCTCAGGTTCCCAGTTGATCTGGTGGTTGAAGGCTGGAGGGAGCTTGAATTCTGCAAAGGAGCTCAAGACTGCCTCATGCTGCTGCTGCTAAATCGCTTCAGTGATTTAGCATAGTTTACAATCCTTCTCCTCATTAGCCTATGAAATTACCCAGCCTATAAAAATGTGCTGTATACTGCGCTTAGTCACTCAGTTGTGTCCAACACTTTGCAACCTCATGTACCATAGCCCACCACGCTCCTCTGTCCATGGACTTCTCCGGGCAAGAATACTCCGAGCGGATTGCCATGCCCTCTTCCAGGGCATCTTCCCAGCCCAGGGATCGAACCTGCATCTCTTATGTCTCCTACATTGGCAGGAGGGTTCTTTACCACTAGCGCCACCTAGGAAGCTCATCATGGTGGGTATGTCACTTAGCTTATGCTTACGTATTCCAATGAGTACATATTGAGGTTCAAGGTCCATCGAAAGTCAGATCTTCGACTATCTTGGATCTAGTTGGTTCTGACTAGTTTTTACCGTGTCCCGTGACTTTGTCATTTTTTTTTTTTTTTTGGTTGTCCTGGGTTTTCACTGCTGCACACAGGTTTCCTCTAGTTACAGCAAGCAGGGGCTACCGTCTAGTTGCAGTGCACGGCTTCACCTTGCTGTGGCCTCTCCTGTTGGGGAGTGCAGGCTCTAGGCGCATGGGCTTCAGTAGCTGCAGCTTTGGGGCTCTGGAGCATGGGCTTAGTAGTTGCGGCACACGAGCTTAGTTGCTTCATGGCATGTGGAATCTTCCTGGACCAGGGATCAAACCCATGTCGCCTGCACTGGCAGCTGGATTCTTACCCACCGCCGGGAAGTTCACTGTCTCATTCTTTGAAAGGTTGTGCCCTGCTTCCTTCCCTCCCGTTTCAAAAGGAAGTGATGCAGACAGAAAGCTCATTCCATTTGCTGTGCCATGAACAATAAAGTCTTATCTCTGGTCCAGGAATCCCATTAAGTGTGCCAGCATCCCTGAAACTGTGACAAGCTAACTAGTTAGCTTTCCAGTTCAGTTCAGTTGCTCAGCTGTGTCTGACTCTTTGCGACCCCATGAATCGCAGCACGCCAGCCCTCCCTGTCCATCACCAAATCCTGGAGTTCACTCAGACTCATGTCCATCGAGTCAGTGATGCCATCCAGCCATCTCATCCTCTGTCATCGCCTTATCCTGCCCCCAATCCCTCCCAGCATCAGAGTCTTTTCCAATGAGTCAACTCTTTGCATCAGGTGGCCAAAGTATTGGAGTTTCAGCTTTAGCATCAGTCCTTCCAAAGAAATCCCAGGGCTGATCTCCTTCAGAATGGATTGGTTGGATTCCCTTGCAGTCCAAGGGACTCTCAAGAGTCTTCTCCAACACCACAGTTCAAAAGCATCAGTTCTTTGGCGCTCAGCTTTCTTCACAGTCCAACTCTCACATCCATACATGACCACAGGAAAAACCATAGCCTTGACTAGACGGACCTTGGTCAGCAAAGTAATGTCTCTGCTTTTGAATATGTTATCTAGGTTGGTCATAACTTTTCTTCCCAGGAGTAAGCGTCTTTTAATTTCATGGCTGCAATCACCATCTGCAGTAATTTTGGAGCCCCCAAAAATAAAGTCTGACACTGTTTCCACTGTTTCCCCATCTATTTCCCATGAAGTGATGGAACCAGATGCCATGATCTTTGTTTTCTGAATGTTGAGCTTTAAGCCAACTTTTTCACTCTCCACTTTCACTTTC
>SJYX01008047.1:212833-235736 GCA_006410675.1 Oreotragus oreotragus | reverse complement strand
GACTCTATGTGACCCCATAGATGGCAGCCCATCAGGCTCCACCGTCCCTGGGATTCTCCAGGCAAGAACACTGGAGTGGGTTGCCATTTCCTTCTCCAGTGTGTGAAAGTGAAAAGTAAAAGTGAAGTTGCTCAGTCGTGTCCGACTCTCAGCGACCCCAAATGTCAAAGGAGACTCAGAAGGTGAGCCAGAGACCCACTGCAACTAAAGCCCCCAACCAACACCACTCAATTCCATCTGAAAATGGTATCACAACACTTAGAATGACAAGCTCCCTTCGTTGTCCAGTTTTTCTCAGTGAGGAGGCATCAAGAGGCTGACTTGCTTTGGGGATACTCAGCCACAGAGAATGATCTTTGTCGCATGACCAGTGCTGATGGAGGGAGTGGGTTAATCTGGAGAGAGCCTGGCACAGGTTCACAACCCCTCAGAGGTTCTCTGTTTGTCTCACTCAATCGAGGCTCAGGAGAAGTAGCAGATGGAAAGATTTGAGAACACAGTTTCACTCTTGTAAGATGCATCAGCAGGAGAAAATCACACTAACCCAGGCAGAACCCCAGCTGCCCGAGGCAGTCGCCTGGCCTACACACAGGTCACAGCCCTCTCGGCTTAGCCCAGTCTGGCCACATCTCCCTCCAACCCCTCCAGGCTCTGGTGCCCTTGGGCCGGGACAAGAGCTGTGCTGGGCATCCCTCTGTGAGGCCTCCTATCCATCTGTAGAGGTTGCTGCCTTCCCGTGATTGGCTGGAGGTGGGGAGCTGCTCAGCTCCGAGACCTGGTCCTCCCCTCCCCCTCCGTTTTTGCATCCTCCCCTGTCCTGCAGAAACTGGGACTCATCCTTGCCTGTAGCAACTGCATGTCTCTTCTGGGCTAGTCTTAGTGGACTGTGGTCATATAGCCAACGTTAACTACAGTGAAGAAGACGGCAGCGTACTTGGAGAAGAACAAAGCACCCTCAACTCTCACCTTTTCTTGCTTGATTACTGCTCACAGAGCAAAATTTCTGAGTAATTTTTGGATCTCCAGAGAGGTCAAGACTTCTGTTTGTTTTGTCTGCTGCTATATTCACAATGTCTAGAGCAGTGTCTGGCATGCAGTAGATTCTCAAAAACTTGTTGAATGAATAAGTAAACAAAGAAGGCGGCATGGAAGATTTTGTAAAGAATTACTAAAGAAACTATTTTATTGGGTGGATGATGGGCTGAGAAAATATAGACCGTGAGCCGAAGAAAAGCTTCCATATTTCTATAAAGGTTAAAAAAAAAGAAAAAACCTTAAAAATCATTTAGCTCATTCCAAAGGCTATCAGTATTTGAATGAGTCCTAAATAACCACACCCCCTCTACCCCAAAGGGCAGAAAAAAAGGGCAAAAGAAAAAGTAGAAAAGAAATAGATGTATTTCAGTCCCATCTGATCCACAAATAATCAGAAACAGGACTGTCCACAAGGGTTTTCAAGCCACAGTGAAGGATGTTATTAATCAATCCTGTGTGGGCTGGGCATGGAGGGCTGATTGATGGTGGAAGTCTTTGTTTATTACTAAGTTGACTTCAGTTTCAGAAGGTTACTGGCCTTGATTTTTTTCCCTGACTGGCCTTGGTGTTTTGCTCATCAGAGCAAAATCTTCTTCTTGAGTAACAAAATAATTTTCTTGAGTAACAGCTGGGTACGTGTGGAGCTAATCTATGCGACCTTCCTCTCAGCCTTTTATGCTGTGGTCATCCGGACACTTAAAAGACATCACAAATGACCATCCTGTTGGTGACGAGGTACACTCTGGTTTCCTTCATTAACAAAGACAGCTCTATGGGGTAAAGCTGAAGAATTGACAGCAATGTTCTATAATGGGACTGCTGAATTCTAGACTTTTTTCACACAGTGAAAATTGGCATAAAGAAAACCATGTTGTCTGAATTTATATTTGCACGCATAATCATGAGAATTACAAAAAGTGGAAGGGACTTCAGAAGTCACCAGACCCCACTCCCTGCCTCCAGGCATATCACTCTGAAATCTCTGAAGAGAGATGGTTATCTGGTCTATTTTTAGAGATTGCAATAGCTAGAGATTACAAGGCTCCCTTGTTAGCTTGTTTCCAAAAAGAACTTTAGATTGTGTTTGACTGTACGCTTTCTCTCTATTATACTGCCATACAACAAGAAATTCATTAATAGCTCAAAATACTGGATGAATTTGCCCTCGGGAAACTATTAACAATATAAGCTCATCAATTTTTAAATTTCCCAATTTGACCCTGGATGGACTAAATCTTAAATTTTTAATACTTGGTGAATATTGCTTCTCTTAATTAACATGCAAAGCCTTTCCTCTTAAAAATGCTGCTTTCCCCCTTTTTAGTCCTAAGCTTGCATGCTGGTGCTTTTGTCCTCAGCTTCACAGAGATGAGAAACAAGGCAGAAAACATGTAGCAAGGAGGGGTGGACAGTTCACAAATAAATCTGCTTTCCATTTCCAGGGAGAAAATGCAATTCTCTGCCCAAGAAGCAATCCTGCTGCTCAAACACAGAATGTTTCAAAGTAGGAATCTTTGTAATTTCGAAATCCAAACAATGTGCAACCAACAAAATTATCTGGAAGATACCTATTTGACTTGGGGGTTCAGCCAGGCCACCATGTTCAAGGTTACCCCCTCCTTAGAAGTTGAACATAACCAACCTTAGGTCATTGGCTTTAAATGTCTGACCTTGGTGAGGGGATTAAAAGGTGAAGATCTTAAAACAGGAAAATCATATACTGTCTGATTAAATTCCCAGTTGCAAATGCTGAAAATTGCTGAAAAGTCACACTTGTGTTATTTTCTTTTATAAGTGGACTAATATCATTTCCTGGAAAGCAGTACTTTTTTACCTGACCTGTTCTATCACTCGGTACGTGAGATAAGCAAGCTAGGGGAAGTGGGTATGTACAGACTAGTTAGATGAAACTGTAAGATGCATGAGTGAGCGCTAAGTTGATTCAGTCATGTCCGATTTTGCGACCCCATGGACTGTAGACTGCCAGGCTCCTCTGTCCATGGGATTCTCCAGGCAAAAATACTGGCGTGGGTTGCCATGATCGCCTCCAGGGGATCCTCTCAACCCAGGGATCGAATCTGCATTTCTGTGTCTTTTGGGTTCTTTACCACTAGCACCACCTGGGAAGCCCACTGTAAGATGGGCATATCACAGACCAGCACCTTCTAAAAACATACCCTCAAGAAAAGTAAAGTAAATATACATTAAAGCTTTTGGAGTACAGGCATTTTCGGAGTCTTTTTTTGGTTAAAAATTTCAAATATTTTGCTTTTATCTCTAATTTCCTCTTGGGGCCAATACTCATTAACTCCAGTGGTAGAAGTCTTTCCCGAGCACCAAACCTCACGTCCTCATTTTAGACCTCTGCAGGTCACCGAAAAGCCAAATAATAATATTACAAATTGATTTTTCTTGATGGTGGTATAACAACCATAATTAGCAGCAAATCCTTTTGCCCTATTTGCATGTGCTGAATTTTCCTTAATTACTCCACAGTCTAATTATGATGCTCAGTCTGGAGAAGAACTCACACATACCAGCTCTGCAAAGAGCAGAAGACCCCTTATTCTACCTCGTGGATTTACTGCTTGGGAATCTGATAGGAAACCAGTTGGAACAGACTGTTAACATGGAAGCAGTGTCAGAGGCAGACACATGGTCCTGACTGGCTGTGCTAATGGAAAGTGATACGGAGTTTACTAATTCAGCTAAGAGTGCCCAGATTGCCTTTTCGCTACAGCACAGGGACTGTCAGAGAAACAAATGCATGGCCTATGTTGCAATTAATTTGATCCTTGTTCTTTTAAGGCTCTACTTGTAGATTTAATTAAAGCTTCCACACACTGTGCATATTCAGGAAGTATGTGAGTTTAATGGCTTCTTTTCAATGAAAGCAGTCGTGAAAGTTATGATTCAGACAGTAACAGGTAATCCTCAGACAAAGATATTTTTAAGAAGAAGATATTCTCATCCTTACTCAGGCAGCAATGTATTTTTAAATTTAATAAGAGGCAGCAAATTGCCCTTTGTTGGTGGATATTTTTCCCCTTTTTTTTTTTTTTTCTGCTTCACCATTTCTGAGCTGAACACTTTTCCACGCTCCATCAGCATTTTACTTCCTACCATTAGCTGATAACGTCTTTCATCAAATTAACAATAATATATTTCCAATTGGTAGGGTGTGAAACTCCCCATCCCATCTGTCTTTGCTTTAATCTTTAAGTTTACTTCCAAAGTCACACTTATGTTATTTTCTTTTATAAGTGGACTAATATCCTTTCCTGGAAAGCAGTACTTTTTTTTTTACCTGACCTGTTCCTATCACTCGGTACGTGAGATAAGCAAGCTAGGCACTCTGTTAGAGCAAACGGAAAAGATGCTGATGCTGGGAAAGAATGAGGGCAGGAGGGGAAGGGGACAACAGAGGATGAGATGGTTGGATGGCATCACTGACTCAATGAACGTGAGTTTGAGCAAACTCCTGGAGATAGTTAAGGACAAGGTCACAAAGAGTTGGACACGACTTAACGACTGAACAACAACATGAAATATTATGAAAGCAACAGTTATTAATAATAATAGTACTTACTCCCACAACACATGTTGCCACCTGTTTTAACTCTTACGCCTGAAAATTACGACGACATAATTGCCACCTCCTCTTTGAAGCCTTCCTGATTCCTCCTGCTGAAAGCAAGTTTTCTCTTTGAACTGACAGAGACTTTACTCATACATTCTACGGCATTTTATCATTTTCAACCCAATGGTGTCTTTATGTTCATGGCTTCTTTTCCTACTAGACTCTCATGATCTTGAGGTCCTTGTGTTAGTATGATACATGCAGTCCCCAAGACACCTGGCTTAGTACATTGAATAAGGAGGATTCAGGTATTCACTAATGAATTCATGTGTCTCAACTACTCCAAACCCCTGAACTGAACACAATGCTTTGTTAAGGATGATGAAACCTTAAATACACCATTAATTAAAACAAAAGTACGTGTGTTTCTGTGTATTCATACGTGTGCATATGTACACACAGCTTTATTTTATGAATGTCACAATTAATTTTGATGCCAGGTGTGTCCATCAGGGGCCACTCAAGATCAGCTGCCTTCGTCCTAAAAGGTGTTTGTGGACTTCCCTGGTGGCCCAGTGATTAAGAATCTGTCTTCCTGGTGGCTCAGATGGTAAAGAATCCACCTGAAAAGGGGGAGACCTGGATTCGATCCCTGGGTTGGGAAGATCCCTTAGAGGAGGGTATAGCAACCTACTCCAGTATTCTTGCCTGGAGAATCCCCAGGGATAGAGGAGCCTGGTGGGCTACAGTTCATGGGGTTGCAAAGAGTCAGATATGACTGAGAGACAAAGCACAGCACACACACTGCCAATGAAGGGGACGTGGGTTCGATCCCTGGTCCCGGAAGATCCCACAGGTCGGGGGGGCAACTAAGCCCATGCGTCCCAACTACCGAAGCCCCCGTGTCCTACAGCCTGTGCTCTGCAACAAGAGAAGGCACTGCAATGAGAAACCTGTGCACTGCAGAGAAGAGCAGACTCCACCCTCCACAACTAGAGAAAGCTCCCACGTAGCACCAAAGACCCAGTGCAGCCAAAACTAACTAACTAAATAATAAGGTGTTTGCTATTAGATGGTCACACGGTACCCATAGAATGAGGACCACAGATTAGGTTCTCTTGAAAAGTTCCTTCCACTTCCACAGGCTCTCATGGTGTTTAAGCCAATTTTCTATGGTAGAGAACCTTCCTCACACATTTAAGGAGTGTCAACAGCTGGTCCAAAGCCCAGGGCAGTCGTCTTAAACGACAGAAAGCATCATCACTGTATCACCCGGAAGCCTGTTACACACATTCCTCCCTCCTCCCCACTGCGTTTGGGGGTGTGGCCCGAAGTGTCCACACTGAGGCACACAGTCCTGAGTCTGGGAACCGCTCTGACCTGCCCAACACTGAACTCTGCAATGCTCTGAAGACCTTGCTACAACTGGCTGTGAGTCCCAGCAAGACCGTCGGACGGGCTGGGATGGTGCCCACTCTGCATGTGCTGTAGGGACAGGGTAATCCAGAAAGTGAGAGAGGGTCAGACTTGAAATGTCATGTAGGGATAGTCAGGTTAATCTGCACCACGTGCCATCTTTCACCCATCTGAGTGATGTCAGGGAAAACGTCTAAAAACTTATCAGTCAATCCTTTGTTTTTTTAATTCCTCTTTCCCCTTTAGCCAACAGAGCTATAAGCATGTGGCTGGGGCAGCAGCAAGTCCTTATTACTCCTCACGGAGTGTCTGAGGACAAGATGGGGGCATGGAGAATGCAGTGAACAAGTTGCAAACCTCACTGGTAGCCAAACAAAAAGTGCTACAGAAACAGGCTTCCCTGTACATCTAAGGCTATAGATCTGCTGGACTAGAGTGAGCGTCATAGAAATGGACAAGCAACTAAGTGGACTAGGGTTCTCACGAAGGCTACTTGTGTTTTAGTTTTAATTATTTCTTTGTTGGAAAGATCAGAGCTGGTACTATTAGAATCAGACACCAGTGGTGCTGAGGAACCCTGTGTTTTATCCAGTAGTTCCTAGGCTTATCAAACAAGAGAGGCCAGGAGAGGTCCTAGGACTTGACAAAGCTCACAGAGGACTTTGTTATCCTCCTGGGGTCAAGATCCAGGACCCTGGACAAAGCCTGAGGCTTTGGCTTCCAAACAAGGATGAGCTCCATCTTTTTGAAGAGAACTTTAATGATTTTACTCCACTGGTATTCCCTTGAGTAATCTGCAAGAAGAGCTACTATATTATATCATCAAATGGGTACAGCTTAATATGTACAGAGCAGGCATGGAGGTTTCTATGGGGAACTTGACACAGGGAGGTATCTTCTTCCCTTTGGCTTCCTACCCCTTTCCCAGGATCAGCTGTTAAGGCTTGGCCTAGGACCAGACAGAATTACACAAGCAATATTTCTAACTATGTTGTCTACTTCCGTCCAAAGTAGTTTGAGAAAACTGGGTGACTTTCAGTTTCTCATTAAAAGCTAATCCAGGTTACACAGGATATTTAATTATCTAGACAGAATCTCCCCATGGACATGAACCCTTGTGGACTTGATTATTCATTTTTAAACTCACAGTTTTTGCTTTAATTGGCAAGTACATTTTCATGTTTAACCCAGACTTATGCTAGACCTTTCTCACTGTGGGTGGCCCTCTGCAGAGGGCTTTTAGGTGCTGGTTAGGACAGGCTATGCAGAATTAAGAAGCCTCTTTAAAATAAGACAACCAGAGGCACATTTTAAATGTAAAAGTAAAGTAAAATCAACCAGATGATGCCCAAAAAAAGTGTTTTAAGTGAATGAGTATTCATAGAAGAGAAGAAATATCTAACAATACCTGCCTGTCCTAAAGAGAAAAATAAAAATTTGAAGTTACCAGCTGTATTTTTTTTTTTGTTTTTTTTGAGAAATGAGCTTCTTGTCCTGACCATAGTCATGAAAAAAAAAAAGTCCTAAAATGTTAGGGTAAGAGTCTAATTGCCAAGGCTCTTAAAATGATGTGTACGAATTCCATTTTGAAGAGTCTGTTTTCTTAGCGAAAAATTGTCCAGTTCAATCTTGATACCAATTAGCAGACAGTATTATTGAAAATGGGAATACACCACCAACTTATCTGGGGGATTACAGGATCATGCAGATGGTGAATGCATGGATAATAATGACTAATAATGACACAGAAGAACCTCAGCCCCTACTGCCTGCCTCCAAATACGGACCATGTTTTGGGCAACAAAAGGCCCCAGGCTAGACACAGCCTCCTATTCTAAATGAGCACAGGCCAGAGACACAAAGACATGGACCCAAAACTGGCCCCCTTTTCTGTGGGCTGTGACTCTTGCTAGCTCACACAAGCTGGCTCCCCGCCCGCAGAGGTCCGAGCTGTTTACAAAGCAACACTTACTCATTCCTCATAGTCCCATCCATGGCAGACCAGTGGCATCTGGTTCAATATTTCATTAAATCCTCCTGCAAACTAACAGTTCAATCTATGAAAAAACTACAGTCCCTAAGCCACATAAATTACCTCCAGGGCTGCCTGGGAGCCGCCGTGCAGCCCATTTGCCACCGAGACATTTATGGCTGCACACTTTCCACACATTCTGGATGCAAGAAGTGTATCCTTTCCTCCAAGCCTCCCTCCAATGGTAAACACCGGAACTTCAAAGAAAGAAAGTTTTTCGCCAGAAAAGTTGACTGAGGTCTACAATGCATGATTCTTGTACTTTGCATTAATTATCCAGGAATTTAACATGGCATCTTCTCTCAGGAGTATGAATTTCTTGGTATTCCTGTAGCCTGGGGGGGCGGGGTAGGGGGAGGGCTTCTGAGTCTCTCTTTGCCCTCAGCAAAATGACTGAAGAATATTCACAAGATGCCCAGTCAGCAGGCTCTGCTCAATAGAAAATTTAGAGCTAATTTATTTCTGCTGCAGGGCATCTGCAGATTGTGTGACTCAGAAGTAAACAGGGATGAGCGGCTTCATTCTGAACTCATTTTGACAACTGGTGGTCACTCCATACCATCTTTAAATGTACTTGTCACAAGAAAGAGAAGCTTGGACATCCCTCTGTGATGGCTACCAGGAGGGATGGAGAGAGCAGACCTTCAGTTCCAGTGGTGGTTAATAATGCCTGGGCTGGCCCAGTCTGATCCTTTAGGAATCTTCCTGTGTGTTGCCCCTTTAATCAGTTTCTCTTCCTACCCAGGCTATGAGTGTGAACTTTTATGTGTAATAGCAAACAGTTGTTGCTGTTTCATTGCTCAGCCGCATCTGACTCTTTTGCGACTCCATGGACCCCGCCAGGCTCCTCTGTCCATGGGATTCTCCAGGTAAGAATACTGGAGCAGGTTGCCATTTCCTTCTCCAGGGGATCTTCCTGACCCATGGATCAAACACGAGTCTCCTGCATTGGCAGGTGGATTCTTTACCGCTGAGCCACCAGGGAAGTCCAATAACAAACAGAAAGGTAGGCAACTCTGCAAATTACTTTTAAAGGCCCTAAATAAACTAGCTACAGGCCCCAAACAGCCTAGATATAATTTTGAGAGCTGCTTTTTATTTATTTATTTTTTATCCTCGAGTTAACATTAAATGTTAAATGTTTGTTGCATATGGAAAACAGTTAAAATGAAGCTTTAATAATAGTGGATGCTTAGCTCGGGTTCAAATTTATGGCTTGCAAGTTGCAAGGGGCACAGACTGTGATGGCTGTAATTGTATGGCTGGCACAGTGATCAATCACATGCTTTCTGTCCCCGGCCGGGCCCTCTGTCCCCGCATTTGGGCACTGTCACAGATTAAGACTTCTTGCTTAGTGGAGCTCACCTAGATGCACCAGAAGAATACAGACGTCCTCAAATTAATCACGTGGCCCTTGCATTGTCAGTGACACATCCCGAAATCAGCAGAGCTGACATCACTCAGCTAAGCCGCCACCAGAAAAGTCGAGTTAAAGCAATCTGTGCAGAAATTGCCCACTGGGATTTGCAGCTGTGGGGGCTCCCCACTCTACCCTCCCAACACCACCACTGAAGCATTTAGCTTATCTGGGCTCTGCTTCCTCATCTATCAAATGAGAGGTTAGGAAGAGATGAACTCTAAAGCTCCTTGCAGCTCTTGAAATTCTATGCATCATTTAGTTGGAACAATCTTATGCATCAAATGCATTCCAAATGATAGGAGAGGAAAGTGAATTCTCGCATACTAAATCATGTTTCCAAATTACTTACACTGTTGTGTCAGGAATAAGTACTCACAGAAAACACAACTGCACTCAGTATGAAAAGGAAAATCACATGGCAGGGAATTAACATTCATTCAGCCTACATGAATATATATATATATATATATGTGCTTTGCAAGAAAAAAAAAAACAATCATAATCAATCCCTGTGATTCCTGAACACTGAATAAAAGTATACACATGCACCACACTGAATTTCTGCCTTGGGTGAAATTCTTACCAATTCTATGAATTAGATATAATCTCATGATGGCTACAGATGAGTGAGCTAAGCTTTCTTTCTTCTTTGCTGTTGTTCAGAGACTGCACCCAGGAGTGACAGGGGTGGGGTGGGGGAGAGTTTTATTTATCCATTTATTGAATTTGCACAGCATCTTCCCTTAGTTGCAGTGTGCGGGCTTCTCGTTGAGGTAGCCTCGCTTATTGAAGAGTGTGCGCACTAGCGTGCATGGCTTCAGCAGTTGCAGCTCCTGGGCTCTAGAGCACAGGCTTAGCAGTTGTGGCACACAGGCTTTCTTGCTTCGCAGTATGTTGGGCATTCTTGCTTTGCAGCATGTGCAATCTTCCCAGACCAGGGATCGAACCTGTGTTTCCTGCATTGGTGGGCAGATTCTTAACCATTAAGTCCAAGAAAGTAGCTTTAAATAAATCTATTTAAATCTATGACTTTAAAAAAAAAAATAAATAAATAAATCTATGACTTTAACCCTTCTCTCTTTCCTGAAAAAACAAAAAGTTTTTGTCTTATAACTTTAATAAGCATTTGCCTTTGGGTTTTGGGTTGTTTTGTTCTTTTGTGGGGTTTGTTTTTTGGGAGGCAGGGATAAAAGAGATGACTTCTGCCATTTTTGCTTTAGAGTGGTTACCTTAGAAGTATTTGGGTGGAGCATGCTGAGTTTCACTTCTGCAAAGCTTTAGTTTTCTCTTACGCTTTATATGAAATGGATTCACTGGTATGAGAAGAGAGGAAGAAGTCCCAGATAGTAGCCACTCACCAAGACTCTTTTATACAGCAGCATGTTAGTGGTAGTTTTTGCTCCGGAGGCAGCAGTTCTAGATCTTTCCTAAGCAAATTGTATTTGTTCACTGCTTGCCAGAGATTAACACGAAAAGTTTTGTTTCATTTTGTAAGCCCTAACCTTCTGAGTTTCTTTGAAGGGAAACATTTCATGTAGTTACAACAAACACTGGAAAGATTTATAAAATTATAAAATTATATTCTTGTATACTTTGTAAATGAGTCTCACTAGGTTTTTTTTTTTTTTCCTTAAGCATAAGACTAAACTTAAATTTGTTAATTTTAATAGAATCAGGCACAGGAAGGACATAAATTGTGTAAATTAACATAAATTGTTCTTGTTCTAATATATATATTTTTCTGTCATGCTTGGAAAACTAGCAAATGATATGTCTAAGATTAAAAAAAAAAATCTATGACTTTAACCCTTCTCTCTTTCCTGGAAAAACAAAAAGTTTTTGTCTTATAACTTTAATAAGCATTATTTGCCTTAGTCAGCAAGATATTTTTAGAGGTATGATTTGGGGGCAGCCATTGATGTAACTAACGTGTGCCTGTCACACATTACCACAGGCCTTTCTCAGTTAACTTTTCTTGGGGAAGGAAAAGAAAATAATGAACACAGAAAGGCAGAGGAGGAAAACGAGGTTTCTGTTTTTCACTGAGATATGTCAGTGACATTTACTCTTTTCGGTCTGGATGCTTCGTCCACATATTCACAATATTTCTTTAAGGAAGTTCTTTCTAGGGCTTCCCTGGTAGTTCAGTGGTTGAGAATCTGCCTGCCAAGGCAGGGGACATGGTTTGATCCCTGAAGCGGGAAGATTCCACATACTGCAGAGCAACTAAGCCCGTGCGCCACAGCTTCTGAAGCCCACGCGCCTAGAGTCTGTGCTCCTCGACCAAGAGTAGCCCCTGCTTGCTGCAACTAGAGAAAGCCCGCACAGCAACAAAGACCCAGCGCAGACAAATACAAATGAATAAAAAAAGGAAGCTCTCTCTAAGGGTGTTGAGGGGTTGCTTATAGAGAAATTTAATTCAAAAGTCAGACAGGAACGAGTTGTGTTTTATTTGACTTCTTCCATGGAGTCCGGGCTTACTTGTATGATACTGGATACCTTCGAATGGTGACAGGGGGTCTTGCTGTCCTGAGGTGGGACACACACACCTGGAAGGCCCCTGGCCGGGAGGGGCATTCTACTGTAATGATCTTTGTCACTAAGTAGATCTGCACCAGTGACATCTTGTTCCACATAAGCTAGGAAGAGAGGGTTACTAACAGCCCATATATCAGCTTTGTTTCACAAAACTCAGCACTTTCCCCCGTGTAAACAACTTGTGATTATCCATTGTTTTATACGAATCATCTTTCTCCTCCATTAACACAAATAATTGAGTGCTGATTCTACTTAGAAAGGGAACTTGAGAAAATAGTTATTTTAAGAAAAATGAATATAAAACTAACTTATTTTTCTCACTAATGTAGAAGAAACAGCCTGCAAATTACCAAATTTAGCAAATTTGCTAGTGAGAGGGAGGAAAAAAATTAAAACTCAGAGTACCACAGGCACTAACTGTGCTTTATGCATTTCATTTTGCTAAGTTTAATTTAAAATATTTATGCTGCTGCTTCAAAGCTTATTTTGTAAGAATTACAAAAGATGTTATAAAGACCTGGTTGTAAGTTTCCTGTTATTTTGGTTTGGCTATAAAGTGGTTTGGGGGTGCCAGGTTTAATGTGAAAACCACACAGTTTGGCATCCAATTAAGATTAGATGTGATCAAACTGAAAACATGTCCTGGTCAAATTTATTTAAGATATGCAATAGCTCTCAGGAAATACCTTTCAGACTAAGATTAATACTGTGAAATGATGTTGAAATAGATACAGATGTCAGTAAGTATTTTTAGCTGAGTGCTAGAAACATGGCAGTGTTGTCCAGAGCTGGGAGGCTGGGATGGTTTCCTGCCAGTAGAAGAGAATATGAACAGGAAATACAGCTGGGGATAAGCAAGCAGGCGTGGAATGAAAGTCACTTTAGAGCCCCAGGCTCAGCCAAAATAGTGAGACATAAACCACTGTAAAGGCTCACCATCGCATTCTCTGCATCACTGGAAGGTAATACTTGTCTCACTTTCAGATGCTACACAGGCTTCCCAGATGGCATTAGTCGTAAAGAACCCATCTGCCAATGCAGGAGATGAGGGTTCGCTCCCTGGGTCAGGAAGATCCCCTGGAGGAGAGCATGGCAACCCACTCTAGTATTCTTGTCTGGAGAATCTCCATGGACAGAGGGGCCTGGCGGGCTACAGTCCATGGTCACAAGAGTCAGACAGGACGTAGTGACTAAACTACTACCACAGGATGCTACATGATGTCACAGGATGCTACATGATGTCACAGGATGCTACATGATGTCAGCAGAGGACAAAACTTAAGACCGGCTGTGTCACATTCATCTAACCCAACTTTGCACACACCAGGGCTCCAGGCCAAGCCTGCCAACTTTTGAAGGGAGATTTGGAGACCCCATTGGAGAGCCTGTGCCTGGTTGATTCAGGTGCGAACCTCATGCTGCATGGACTTCCTTCACTCAGGACACGAGACTCCTTGCCTTTGGACCCCAGAGGCCTCCACCAACACCAGCGAGCGGCTCCTCCTCAGGAGAGGCCGGCAGCATCGACATGCAGGATGCACTAGATCCTGTGTCCCCTCGGCCCATGGCCTCGCCTGTCCTCTGAGGCTCTCACAGGTGAGACGTGGGAAGCGAGAACCCAGCTGGAGCCTCGAGGTCCGGGCTTTCCTGTGGGTTGGAATCAGGGTCAACGTTGTGGACTGTGTCCTAAACGATGAGCCCAGCTGATGAGGGCACGCCAAGGAGCTGGACCTGGCCTCAGGGATAACACGGGGCACATGCTTGGCAAGGACAGGCTTTGTGCAGACTCATGGGTCTAATGTCACATGCGGCAGAAGTGGGGGCAGCGGCAGGGTTTCCAAGTTGGGTATTCACTGCGTTTGCGTGAGAGAGGCTGCAGGTCCAACCTGGATGCCCACCATGTGTGGACAGTGAGCCCTGAACATTATGTAGGCATGAACATGGCCATCCTCTGTGGCTCATTTCAAGCCCACTGAGCCGCTTGGTTAGTCAAAGGCTCTGAAAGGCGCCTGAGCCACCCAGGTCCACTCTCTGCTTCCTGAGCTCAAGTGGCAGAATTGGGTTCTCGAGGCAGTTCTGAGCCTGCCCGTCTCGCCTCGCCCTGCTACTATCTCACGCGGAGCACAATTTTCTTCTCTCACCAAATGCATGAGGTGGGAAATAGGAGAATGCCGCTTACAATACAGGTCATAGGGTTTTTTTTTGCAGCCACTGAGCTGAAGCTGAGCACCGAAGAACTGATATTTTCGAACTGTGGTGCTGGAGAAGACTCTTGAGAGTCCCTTGGACATCAAGAAGATCAAACCAGTCAATCCTAAAGGAAACCAATCCTGAATATCCACTGGTAGAGCTGACTCACTAGAAAAGTGAGTGATGCTGGGAAAGATTTGAGGGCAGGAGGAGAAGGGGGTGACAGAGGATGAGATGGTTTGATGGTATCACTGGATCCATGAACATGAATTTGAACAAACTGCAGGAAAGAGTGAAGGACAAGGAAGCCTGGTGTGCTGCAGCCCATGGGATTGCAAAGTCAGACACGACTGAGTGACTGAACACCACACCACCTCTGGGAGGAGTGGGGGGACGTGGTGGGAAGAGGGCCCAGGGCTCATGTTGGCAGGATCTGCTGTCTATTCACTCAATTTTATGGTCCTAACCTCAGGGGCTTCCAGTCAACTCAGTGACAGCAAGTCTGCTTAGAAACAGGCAGACCAAAGACCAACTTGGGACCTGCCCACACAGGCTTCATTCAACTGGGAGGAGCCATAGCTCTACATTTTAGGCAGCATGCACTGAATTTATTTTCTTTGTTTTCTGTTTTTTAATCAAATCCCTAAGGCTAAAATTGCAGAAATTCTGCAGCCTGCACTGGGGAGTGATGTGGACTGGACCTGAAGTGCTGTGAGCTTCTAGAACGTTAGACACACTCACGTTCTGCTTGCTGGTGATCTGTGCAGAGTTGCCGTTACTAGTCAAGAAAATTAAAAAAACTGACAGCTGCGAGAGCCTCCGCCAGCCCAACCCACATTCCACTCGCTGGTGTCTAAAAATAAGGCACGGGGCACATTGCTGTCTTCACTTATGACTGAAATAAGCAGTGCCTCCCCGGCAATCTGGGCACATGTGTTTTGGCTGGTTCCAGGCTGACGGCCATCCTGCCTGGCTTTAGGAGAGTATTAAGGTGACAGTTCAGGAGATGCTTTTCAGAGGCAATTTGGCCTCCTTGCTGTCACTGCTGTTGGTAACAACGCAGGAACACTTTGGGCTGCCTGCTCTCAGTGTGGCTAGATGTATTTTTGCGGCCCTCCTAGCCTCAGGTAAACATGTACAATCACATCCGTTTTCTCTGGCTGTGGGCCAGACAGAGCAATCCTTCCAGCTTCCCAGGCCTATGAGTCCACAAGACAGACACTCCATCACAGCCTAGCCCCCAGTGCCAAGACTGGTCCAACCAAGGCTCTAAGGCTGACTGTTGGGTAGACTGGTGAGGGCAGTCCTTCAAAACCTGTCCAGGCACCCTTTGTCTGTAGATGCTGCTGTTGTTTAGGCATTAAGTCATGTCCGACTCCTTGTGCCTTATGGAATGCAGCATGCCAGGCTCTTCTGTCGATGGGATTCTCCAGGCAAGAATACTGGAGTGGGTTGCCATGCCTTCTTCCAGGGGATCTTCCCGACCCAGGGATGGATTCTCTTGCATTTCCTGCACTGGCAAGCAGTTTCTTTACCACTGAGCCACCTGGGAAGCCCCTCAATGTATCACAGTCAACAATGATTTAGAATCCAAAAATCTACTTTAATTTGCCTTTCTCTGTCATACTTAGTTTCTTTCTTAGTTTATGGATCTGTTGTTATGGCTATTTTCTTTTCCTTAGCTTCAGTCACTGGATTTGTTATTTTTCAAAGCTCCCAGCTTAATTGTTGTAGATTCTTCACATAGTACCATTAAAGTTAGCAGGGTCACATCTGAAAGAGAAATGATTGCTGAATGCCCTCAGTTTAATCTAAAAAAGGTTGAGGCTGATGTACTGGTCAGGAGAGTAATTATAAGATATTCAGAGAATTCAAAATTTTACAAGTCATAGAACACATGGTATTAAAATAATTGTCGGTGATGCCTTTAGATGCTCTGTGTTAGGAAAAGGACCTAAACACCACTGAAGAGAGTTACCTTGTATGTCATCAGATCTATAATTTTGACCTCTGCAACTGTGAACTTGTTAATGAAGCTCATTAATCAACCACATTCATACTTGAGTTGGTTTCTTCGTTCATATAATGAACCATCATTTTACTTTGTGACTTCTAACTTCAATTAAATTCTGTTGCTGTTGTTGTTCTTTGCATCAGTGTAGATCATAAGAGTAAAAATGTATGCAGAATAAGAATACATAGTTTATATTGCTTTCCTTCCTTAAAATATTGTCAGGGGCTCTATGCCTGGAAGGCTTCCCTTGGAAGTTATCACCGCCAACCTGGGTATAAACTGTGGATGGCAGGGTGCTCAGGATGGGGTGAGAGACCTCACCACTGCCACTCTGGTGGGTATCTCACCATATGTGTGTGTTCATGCATGCTGTGGGGAAGGCAATGGCACCCCACCCCAGTACTCTTGCCTGGAAAATCCAATGGATGGAGCAGCCTGGTGGGCTGCAGTCCATGGGGTCGCTAACAGTCGGACAGACTGAGCGACTTCACTTTCACTTTTCTGCTTCATGCACTGGAGAAGGAAGTGGCAACCCACCCACTCCAGTATTCTTGACTGGAGAATCCCAGGGATGGGGGAGCCTGGTGGGCTGCCGTCTATGGGGTCACACAGAGTCGGGCACGACTGAAGTGACTTAGCAGCAGCAGCATGCATGCTATTGTTCAGTTGTGTCCAACTCTTTGTGACCCTATGGACTATAGCCCGCCAGGCTCCTCTGTCCATGGAATTCTCCAGGTAAGAATGCTGGAGTGGGTTGCCATTTCCTCCTCCAGGCAATCTTTCTGAACCCAGGGATCAAACCTGTGTCTCATATGGTTCCTGCATTGGCAGGCGAGTACTTGGCCACTAGCAACACCTGAGAAGCCCATGTCACCATGTGAGGGGTGTTCAATAAACTAGAATTGATCTAGAGCTAGGTGAGGTTTACAGAATCAGGCCAGCACCCCAAGGTTCCAGATTAAAAAAAAAAACTCACCATTTTAGAACTTAGGGAGGAGTCTCAGGGTGAGTTAGAAGCTCTTTGGAGATCCTGATGGATGGATTATTTAAGTCCAGACACCAGCACAGTGGTCATTAAGACATTAAACTGTTTCGGAAGCGAAGGCAGTGGAGCTCAGGCACTGAGCCATTTTCTGCCAGGGAGTGACAGTGGGTGGTCCTGGCCCCAGCATGAGAGTGGCAAGCCATGGAGTCACTCTGGGCTCCTGGCAAAGCGCTAGATGCCCACTGAGCAGAGGGGGCAGGGCTGTGGGCTCAGGTCTGCCTGGTGTGCTGTGGAGGCTCCAGGAGTCACCATGCCCAAACAGCAGGACATTCTCATGAGGTCAGCACCAACTGGGGTCTTGGGCTGGACACTGGGTCAGCTCAGAAACTCCAGGGCCCTGGAGATTGTTTACATTTGGATTCTCTTTCTTAAAGACAGGTCATAAAGATGGATGTGTGCTGGGTTGGAGGTAAAGGACACACAGGGAAATACACGACCTTTGTATTCTCAGATGATAGCAGATCCATAAACCCTGTTCCTTCTCAAACCCAGCCCACAAAGTCAACAGCCACNATTTGGATTCTCTTTCTTAAAGACAGGTCATAAAGATGGATGTGTGCTGGGTTGGAGGTAAAGGACACACAGGGAAATACACGACCTTTGTATTCTCAGATGATAGCAGATCCATAAACCCTGTTCCTTCTCAAACCCAGCCCACAAAGTCAACAGCCACAGTGCTAGCAGGCAGCTTGGTTCAGTCACCTGGGCTCGGCAGGGGGAGAACCCATGGCCCTCGAGGCTCTGACTGGGTCAGCCAGCCGCAGTCTATCAGGGGGGCCTTGCTGATGGGGCCGGCTCTCCCCAGCCTCTGTCATGAGATCCATCCACATCATGACCGTGACTATGACCTGGTGTGAAAGCCAGCAGGGCCCTGTGGGCCTCTTGGGCACAAAAGCCTTCCTGGGTCCCCCACTCCTTGATTACAGGAAGTAGGCTTCATTCAGCCCCCAGGACCTTCCCTGACTGAGTTCCAAGGGGCAGATTCACACAGATGCTAATCAGGGAATGGAGGAGATAAAGAGACAAGGGAGGAGTAGCCAAGAAACACCAGTGCAGACTTGGGGCAGGTACTGGTTCCCCGTAAGGGATACACATAACAATAACTCTGAGCTGTTTAGCAGGTACTGAAACCTCCACCTGGTGGGAGAAGTTAACTGTCTACTGCCCACAAGCAGGGAGACCCCAGACCAGTTGGAATCAAAATGCTGATGATGCTGAAGCCCACTTATGTCATCACCAGCCAATCAGAAGAAAGTCTATAAGCTGACCACGCCCTTTTTTGAACCTTTAGCAGGTACTGAAACCTCCACCTGGTGGGAGAAGTTAACTGTCTACTGCCCACAAGCAGGGAGACCCCAGACCAGTTGGAATCAAAATGCTGATGATGCTGAAGCCCACTTATGTCATCACCAGCCAATCAGAAGAAAGTCTATAAGCTGACCACGCCCTTTTTTGAACCATGACTATAAAGAGCTTCACTATCCCCTCCAGGGTGGGACACATAATTCTAAGGGCATTAGCCTGCTGTAGCCCCCGTTACCTGGCAAAGCAATAAAGCTATTCTCATCTACTTTATCCAAAACTCTCTCTGAGATTTAATTCAGAGTCGGAGTGTAGCCGCCAGATTTGGCTTCAGGGGAAGCCTAGGAACCTTTCTCCTAGGCAGGGGAACTGTTTTGAAAGACCAGGAAGATGATTAAATAGAAACAGAATTTAATAAATTTAATGTTAATCTTCTGAATGATGGCGCTCTAATAGATATTGCAATCTGAAGCTCCTCTAGATTCCAAACTTTCCCGACCTGGCTTAGAGAGCAATACAGAAGTCAACAGCCATTTTATGCATAGCCACTGAGTAGAGATACAGAAGTCAACAGCCATTCAATGTGCAGAAGGAGGGGACTGCTCTTGTCACAAACTGGGGATCCACTATCCAAACTACTGTCAGCATTGCAGACAAGATAAACGAAGCTTAAACGATCACGTATTTCCAAGCAGGAGCCACCTATTCACCTATTTGAGGGCATCTCAGGAGCTGAGACGGGGGCTTCCCTGGTGGCTCAGAGGTTAAAGTGTCTGCATCCAATGCAGGATACCTGGGTTCGATCCCTGGGTTGGGAAGATCCCCTGGAGAAGGAAATAGCAACCCACTCCAGTATTCTTGCCTGGAGAATCTCATGGACAGAGGAGCCTGGTAGGCTACAGTCCATGGGGTTGCAAAGAGTTGGACACGACTGAGCGACTTCACTTTCACTCACAGGAGCCAAGGTGGAGAAGGAAATGGCACCCAATTCCAGTATTCTTGCCTGGGAAATCCCATGGACAGAGAAACCTGGTGGGCTATAGTCCATGGGGTCATAAAGAGTTGGATGTGACTTACTACCACCACCACCACAGATGCTAAGGACGTGGACGTGTCTTTTCCTGGTCTCAGACATCATCTACAGCCAGAAGCGTTGTAGGTGAATTTTTAAATAGGGTAATTTTCACATCTCCTGTTTTGTTTACCTTAAAATAGAATTGGGAATCAGTAATTGATGATTGGTGATTGGATACCCATTTTATCTGGCCAACAGAGTATCAAAAAATGGTTAGTTGCGAATGATAAAAACTTTAGTAGATTTAATAAAAGAAGTCAAGACTTTGGCTTCTCCACCGGCTGAAGGGAAGAGGACTGTCTGTGACATTCCAGCACACCTAAGGGATCCAAACAGCCCAGATCTTCTCTAGACTTGATCTTCTCCAGGTCCCCCCTCACTACCTGGTCAGTTTTCCTGGCCCCCCGGGAGGCAGTTTTGACTGTGATGCTTAAACTAGGCCTCCTGAGACTTTCTGGCCCGAACTCCGAGTCAGCCACATCTTGATAAATTATAAGGAAGAATCTTGATTATTGTGACTGCAGAACCATGCAGATGGCAGATGTGTACAATTAAGCCATTCCTCCTGCAGACACCCTCAAGCATGTCCAAGTGTTCCCTAAGGTGACAACACCACTCCCAGATGACAGCCACAGAGCCAAGAGTTTCAGTTAATGCTACGTCACCACTTTGTTCCTGTGGTCTTAATGTACTTCTGAGATTCCCCCCGACCCCCCCACTCCCTTTTTGTTTAGCAAAGGTGAGGACTATTCCTAGGAATCAGGCACGGATCCACTTTGAGGAGTGGCCAAGTTCTTCTACGACTGACTTTTGACTCCAAACCCACTACCCGGTTTAGACACATCAGGTGAAAGGATGAAGGATGTTCTGACACACGGACATTAAGCCACTCAGGAAATGGNGGTTCCCCGTAAGGGATACACATAACAATAACTCTGAGCTGTATAGCAGGTACTGAAACCTCCACCTGGTGGGAGAAGTTTAGACACATCAGGTGAAAGGATGAAGGATGTTCTGACACACGGACATTAAGCCACTCAGGAAATGGCTTTTCCCTGACTTTGTTTCTCTTAATGTTTTCCTTCTGACATAAGGGCCAGTGAGCTAAGGTTTATCATAAATTCTCATCAAATGCACTTGAAGGAGCAGAGCCATGTGGGGCAGCAGGAGTGCTGTCAGTGGCTACCGGGCTGCAGACCCACGTGAATTATCAAGACACGAGGCTGAGCATTTCCATTGTGAGCCCGCTGAATGGAAGACCTGGAAAACTGGATATTCTAATTTATTTAGGGCAGATGCTCATTGTATAGGGAAAAATTCATCCTGAGGCTCTAATTCATTTTGTGAATATAATAATTTCTATCTCAATTGTTGCTTGTGAAAAACAGGCAGGGCAGTACACTGTTTATGAAAAACGTTTCAAAGGTGGTTTAAAAATAAGTGATAATTTAAGTAAATGATAGATATGAGCCCATTTTTCTTTTAATTAAGCTGTATCTGAATTTAAATATATCCCTATTCATTTAAACGATTTTAATACATCAAGTTGAAAACCTAAGTAATTGTTATTTCAGATGTTTAAAAATTATACTTTTCAAAAGAAGGAATCTGTTCACCAAAAAACCTACAGTATGGAAAAAATAATACAGCATCTTGTATTATAAAATTTACACATCCCTATAACAGAAAGCAATTCAAAGTCCAGGGTAGCACTGAAGGACTTGCGTGAAAGAAGTGTTTTCAGTCTTTAATTACTAAATATACTACATGTCCACTAGCGGCAAAGACTGTGCTGGGTGTGAGAAGGGTGTCAAAGATGGTTAGAAAGGACCACATCACAGCCAGTAACATGCTAGGATCTCAGAGCAGAGGCAGATGGCACCCAGGCAACTCAGGAGACTGAATGCATGGAGAGGGCAGTCTGAGCACTGTGACAAGGGGGATCTGGGAAGCACCGAATACTAGGTCCACGCTGGAATTCTGGCATCGGGCCATAAGGGCTCCAAGTCATCTCAGGAATATAACTAACATAAAAAAGTTATATTCATGCTTGGGTGTGCAGGAGAGAGAAAATGGGCCATGCTTAGATGGGATTACCTGGCCTACATTTTTGGCCAAGTTTTGGTTTTGTGTTGTTCTTACAAACAAATAGAAGGAGGTTGGACTTAATAAGTGAATCGGTTTTTGCTTATTGCAGTAAAACCCATAAAAACAGCTTTATTTTAGTTTCACCACGTCAGTGCCAAGAGGGGAGCTATATATGAAAATAGCCCAAACTCCTTCCAATGGACCTAATGAAGCATGATGCACCTTGACGGGCAACGTCTGTGAGGACGCTGGGCAACAAAATGTCTTTCTGTTTGTCAATACATTATTTTCTGCAGCATCTCATAAAGCTGAGATATGCAAAAGAAAAGAAAAGAAATAACATCTTCTACTAATTAACAAGCTAGCTCCTCTTCATCTTCTTCATAAATGATTAAAAAAGATTAAAGATTTCAGCTATAATTTCTTTCCTTCTTAAAAAGAAATTCAGGTTTATGTTAGAGGGATCAAGAATTTTGCCTAAAGAAGTCAGGTTAGACACTGGTTTGCTCTTTTTTTTTTTTTTTTTAACCTATATATATTTCCTATAGTCAAAGTATTTTTCGTTACTGTTTTAGTCATTAATACAAAACAAGAAAGAATTGAAGAAGTGATAATATTAAGTTTGAATCCACAGATTCACTGACCAAGAAGACAGGTTTAGCGATGTCTGTCTTAGGATGATGGTTGTCATCCTATCATCCTAAATGAAGCATCCTCAGCTTTCATGTCCTGGGTGTTTCCTACTCTACAAACTAGAACGCAAGGTTGTGTCAACATGAATGAGATGGATGCCTTCTACAGAGCACTAAGAGCCTGGGGGGACAGAGCTGGGAACATCAACACAGCCTTGGGGGCCAGCCACCTCAGAGACCCATCAGTTTCAGCAGTAAACATGCAACCCCCTTATAGGTTCTGTTAGACCTGAACCTCAAGGGTAAGATATAGAGAAAGAACATGCTTTAATAAGCTGTGCTAGGATACAAGATACAAAGGAGCTGTGGTGGAAAGTTCCAGGGCACTCAGGTAGGCATCAGTAGGATGGCCGTGCCCTGAGGTGGCAGAGAGAGCCCAGCTCAGGGCTGGTCTCATGGCCAGAGGGTTCACCCTCAGATGCTTCTGTGAGAGCTGAGAGGCCGGGGCTGTAAAGAGGGCTTGGGATCCCTATAGA
>SJYX01008047.1:80432-211436 GCA_006410675.1 Oreotragus oreotragus | reverse complement strand
TGAAGATCTTTTCTGTACAGTTCTTCTGTGTATTCTTGCCACCTCTTCTTAATATCTTCTGCTTCTGTTAGGTCCATACCATTTCTATCCTTTATCGAGCCCATCTTTGCATGAAATGTTCCCTTGGTATCTCCAATTCTCTTGAAGAGATCTCTAGTCTTTCCCATTCTGTTGTTTTCCTCTATCTCTTTGCATTGATTGCTGAAGAAGGCTTTCTTATCTCTTCTTGCTATTCTTTGGAACTCTGCATTCAGATGCTTATATCTTTTCTTTTCTCCTTTGCTTTTCGCCTCTTCTTTTCAGTGCTATTTGTAAGGCTTCTCCAGACAGCCATTTTGCTTTTTTGCATTTCTTTTCCATGGGGATGGTCTTGATCCCTGTCTGCTGTACAATGTCACGAACCTCATTCCATAGTTCATCAGGAACTCTGTCTATCAGATCTAGGCCCTTAAATCTATTTCTCACTTCCACTGTATAATCATAAGGAACCTGTATACAAATCAGGAAGCAACAGTTAAAACTGGACATGGAACAACAGACTGGTTACAAATAGGAAAAGAAGTACATCAATATATTGTCATGATGCTTATTTAACTTATATGCAGAGTACATCATGAGAAACGCTGGGCTGGAGGAAGCACAAGCTGGAATCAAGATTGCTGGGAGGAATATCAATAACCTCAAATATGCAGATGACACCACCCTTATGGAAGAAAGTGAAGAAAAACTAAAGAGCCTCTTGATGAAAGTGAAAGAGGAGAGTGAAAAAGTTGGCTTAAAGCTCAACTTTCAGAAAACTAAGATAATTGCATCTGGTCCCATCATTTCACGACAAATAGATACAGAAGCAATGGAAACAGTGTCAGACTTTATTTTTCTGGGGTCCAAAATTGCTGCAGATGTTGACTGCAGCCATGAAATTAAAAGACTCTTACTTAAACAGCATATTGCAAAGCAGAGACATTACTTTGCCAACAAAGGTCTGTCTAGTCAAGGTTATGGTTTTTGCAATGGTTATGTATGGATGTGAGAGTTGGACTATAAGGAAAGCTGAGTGCCAAAGAATTGATGCCTTTGTACTGCGGTGTTGGAGAAGACTCTTGAGAGTCCCTTGGACTGCAAGGAGATCCAACCAGTGCATCCTAAAGGAAATCAGTCCTGAGTGTTTATTGGAAGGACTGATGTTGAAGCTGAAACTCCGATATTTTCACCATGTGATGCAAAGAGCTGATTCATTTGAAAAGTCCCTGATGCTGGAAAAGATTGAGGGCAGGAGCAGAAGGGGACAACAGAGGATGAGATAGTTGCATGGCATCACTGTCTTAATGGACATGAGATTGGGTAAACTCCGGGAGTTGGTGATGGACAAACAGGATTCACCTGCTGTGGTTTATGGGGTCACAAAGAGTCAGACACGACTGAGCAACTGAACTTAACTGAACTGAATGAAATATCTTACTATTTTAACATTCTATTATCATCCCAGAATAGAGGAAGAAAATCACTGAAATCTTTGCCTGTATTAGTCTTTCTGTAGATGTGTGAACTAATCATGTAGAGTTGCTGATGGAGGAGAGTCTAGAGAGACTAGGCTACATGTTAGGTAAAATCCAAGGGAGAGAGCAGACATGAAAAATTCATAATAACATGGAATTCAAGATCTGGTTATAGATGAAGGTTATAGAGAGGAAAGTAAATGGCAGGGACTCTGGATCAAATAGAATAAAAAGTTAGATATCTGCATACAATCCCTATATCAAAATGTTATGTTCAGAGGTTACTATTTATATCAAACTATAAAAGGCAGATAGAAAGTAACTTTTTCTTACCTGACTATTTCTTTGTTGAGTGAAAAGTAATTGATATGCTGTCAGTCTATCTGTTTACCTCATGGATCACAGCCTTGTCATGGTGAAGAGGCCTGTGTAACTCATGGAACCTGTGAGCCATAATGTGCAGGGGCACCCAAGATGGACGGGTCATAGTGGAGAGTTCTGACTAAACATGGTCCCCCAGAGGAGGAAATGACAACTCACTCCAGTACTCTTGCCTTGAGAACCCTATGAATAGTATGAAAAGGCAAACATAAAGCACTAGAAGATGAGGCCCTGAGGTCAGAATGCATCCAATATGCTCCTAGGGAAGAGTAGAGGGCAATTACTAGTAAATTAAAAAGAATGAAGAGGCTAGATCAAAGTAAACATGATGCTTAGTTGTGGATGTGTCGGGTGGTGGAATTAAATTCCAGTGCTGTAAAGAACAATATTGCATAGGTACATGAAATATTAGGTCCATGAATGAAGGTAAGTTGATTGTGTGGTCAAGTAGGAGATGGCAAGATTGAACTTGGACATCTTTAGGAATCAATGAACTAAAATGGATGGGAATGGGTGAATTTATGTTTCTATGAAGACCTGCAACAGATTCTAGGACACCAAAAAAAAGATATACTTTTCACCACAGGGGATTAAAATGCAAAAGTGGGAAGTCAAGACATTCCTAAAATAACATGGAAGTTTGGCCTTGGAATACAAAATGCAGCAGGACAAAGCTAACAGAATTTTGTCAAGAGAACACACTGGTCATAGCAAACACCCTTTGCCAACAACCCAAGAGATAACTCTACACATGGATATCACCAGCTGGTCAATATTGAAATTAGATTGAGTATATTCTTTATAGCCAAAAATGGAGAAGTTCTATATAGTCAGTAAAAATAAGACCTGGAGCCAACTGTGACTCAGATGATAAGCTCCTTCTTTCAAAATTCAGACTTAAATATAAGAAAGTAGGGAAAACCACTAACCCATTCAGGTGTAACCTAAATCAAATCCCTTGTGATTTTACAGTGGAGATGATGAATAAATTCAAGGGATTAGATCTGGTAGACAGAGTGTCTAAAGAACTGTGGAGCAAGGTTTGTAACATTGTACAGGAGGTGGTGACCAAAACCATCCTCTAAAAAAAGAAATGTAAGAAGGCAAATAATTGTCTGAGGAGATCTTAGCAATAGCTGAGAAAAGAATAGAAGCAAGAATCAGGGAAGAAAGGGAAAGATATACCCAACTGACCACAGAGTTCAAGAGAATAGCATGGAGCAACAAGAAAGCCTTAAATGAACAATTCAAAGAAATAGAGGAAAAGAACAGAATGGGAAAGACAAGATTTCTTCAATAAATTGGATATATCAATGGAACATTTCATGCAAAGATGGGCACAATAAAGCACAGAAAGTATAAGGACCTAACAGAAGCAGAAGAGTTTATGAAGAGGTGGCAAAATACTTAGATAACCACAATGGTGTGGTCATTCACCTAGAGTCAGATGTCCTGAGGTGTGAAGTCAAGTGGGTCTTAGGAAGCATTAGCAACAAATCTAGTGGAAGTGATGGAATTACAGCTGAGCTATTTCAAATCCTAAAAGACGATACTGTGAAAGTGCTGCACTCAGTATGCCAGCAAATTTGGGAAACAGCAGTGGCCAAGGGACTGGAAAAGGAAAGTTTTCATTCCATTTCAAAGAAGGGCAAGACC
This sequence comes from Oreotragus oreotragus, assembly GCA_006410675.1. Taxonomy (NCBI): domain Eukaryota; kingdom Metazoa; phylum Chordata; class Mammalia; order Artiodactyla; family Bovidae; genus Oreotragus; species Oreotragus oreotragus. The sequence goes on along the minus strand of SJYX01008047.1, from coordinate 207,903 downwards.
AAAGAATGTTCAGACTACCATGCAATTGTGCTAATTTCATATGCTCAAAATCATTCAAGCTAGGCTTTAGCAATACATAAATGGAAAACTTGCCAAGTACAGTCTGGACTTCGAAGAAGCAGAGGAACCAGAGATCAAATTGCCAACACTCGTTGGATCATGGATAAAGCAAGGGAGTTCCAGAAAAAAACACCTACTTCTGTTTCATTGACTACTCTAAAGCCTTTGACTGGGTGGATCACAACAAAATGTAAAAAAAAAATTCTTGAAGTGATGGGAGTATCAGATCACCTCACCTGTCTCCTAAGAAACCTGTATGTGGGTCAAGAAGAAACATAACCAGACATGGAACAACTGACTGGTTCCAAACTTGGATAGCAGTACGACAAATCTATAAACTGTTACCCTGCATATTTAAATTACGTACAGATGGCATCATGTAAAATGCTAGGCTGGATGAATCAAAAGCTGGAATCAAGATTGCTGGTAGAAATATGAACAACCTCAAATATGCAGATGATACACCTCTAATGACAGAAAATGAAGAGAAACTAAAGAACCTCTTGATGAGGGTGAAAGAAGAGAGTGAAAAAGCTGACTCGAAACTCAACATTAAAAAAGCAAAGATCATGGCATCTGATCCTATCAGTTCATGGCAAATAGAAGGGGAAGAACTGGAAGCAGTGACAGATTTTCTTTTCTTGGGCTCCCAAATCACTATGTGTGGCGACTGCAGCCATGAGATTAAAAGACACTTGCTCCTAGGAAGGAAATCTATGACAAATCTAGACAGCATATTAAAAAGCAGAGGCATCACTTTATTGATAAAGATCCATATAGTCAAAGCTATGTTCTTTTCCAGTGTGTGTGTGTTAGCTGCTCAGTTGTGTCTGACTCTTTGAGACCCCATGGACTGTAGCCTGCCAGGCTCCTCTGTCCATGGAATTCTCCAGGCAAGAATACTGGAGTTGGGTGGCCCTGCCCTCCTCCAGGGGATCTTCCCAACCCAGGGATGGAACCTGGGTCTCCTATGTTGCAGGTGAATTCTTTACTATCTGAGCCACCAGGGAAGCCCCTTTTATCTGGTAATCAGGTACAAATGTGAGAGTTGGACCATAGAGATGGTTGAGTGCTGAAGAATTGATCTTTCTAATTGTGGTGTTGCAGAAGACCTTGGACTACAAAGAGATCAAACCAGTCAATCCTAAAGGAAATCAAAACTGAATATTCTTTGGAAGGACTGGTGCTAAATCTCCAGTACTTTGGCTACCTGATGCAAAGGGCGCTAACCCATTGGAAAAGACCCTGATTCTGGAAAAGATTGAAGGCAAAAGGAGAAAGGGGAGGCAGATAACGAGATGGTTAGATAACATTACCCACTCAGTGGGCATGAATTTGAGCAAACTCCAGGAAATGGTAGAGGACTGAGGAACCTGGCGTGCTGTAGTCCATGGCATCACAAAGAGTTGGGCATGACTTAGTGACTGAAGAACAGCAGTCTATCTGAACTAAAAAGACTGTATCATTTGGAAAAACATTCATATGACTTTCTGGTGACATCTTGCTATTTTTAAACTAGGTTATCGTATAGTCATTTTTATAACTAACATTGTGTTAAAACTAGAATAATTTTCTATCCTTTTTTGGCTACTCATCTGCTTATTTGTAAAATATTTGTGGAATAGCTATTTACGTGTTACAGTGCCACAATAAAAGTGTAAAATAGGTACAATTTGCTTAGCAGTTGGCAATGGGTTTTGAGGAAATAGACATCACATGCTAGAAATATAAACATCTATTTTAGGCTGTGGCACAGATTTTGGTAAAGTATTTGACTTTGAGGACTTATCATGAGCTTATTCAGCTTTTCATTTTACAGAAAGTGGCTTAAAAAGTTAAAAAGTGATGTGCAAAATTTCCTTCCTTTAGAAATACATTATAAATGATTTGCCTTTACAAATATACTACAATATACATTTATATTGCAAAAACGGATTTGAGCTATATTTGGCTGGTTTTTAAGCAGAGATCAAAGGAAAGAGAGTTTAGAGATAACAACATCCTATAACTGGAACAGCCAACTTCTTCTAGATACAAATATCAATATTAAAAAGATTAAAAAATGATTAAAGAGCAAGGGGCTCAAAATTTTTAAATAATAGTGAGATTAAGGGTACCATCTTTACACAGAATTCTCATGTTTCATTTGGTTTCATGATAGCCACCAAGAATTTGTGAGAGACCAAAAAATAGGCAATGAGGAAAAATCAATCCTAATTTAGAAATATGTTTAGAAAATAAAAGTCAAAGCTTTGAATATAATTGGTGACAGATAAAATTCAAAGGCCACAGTCTTACTAAATTATTGTGGTAATTATATTGCCAAGTCATCACACGCCAGGATTAAAAACAACTTTGAGCCTTAACACAGACTTGAACCAGCAGAAAGCTCTTAAGGCCACAAAAAAGACATACTTCTGAACATCCATAGGAGGTGTGATCATGTAATGTAATGCCTAAGAGAGTATGTTCTTGTGAATGAATTTCTTATCCTCCTTGAGTCTGTTCCCTCACTTGTGCACTGGACACTATATCTTCTCTCATTTATGAACATATTCTAGCAACTGTTTTTCTTTCTTCTTCATCATTAAAATTTCTTCTTTATGGAATTATTCCTATTATCCTGAAACGTGAACATGAATATCTCCCATAAGATAAATATAGATTGAAAAGTATATATATAAAATTAAAATTAATTCTGTTATTTCCACATTTCCCTCTGGACTATATCTTGTTTTTGTAAATTCTACATTAAAATTTCATTGTATACATATTGGTCTATAATTGTTTCCATTTTGTTTCTTCCCATTCTCTCCTGAACCAATCCAGTTCAATCTGACTTTTGGCCTCAATGCTGCTGAAAAAAGTAACTTTTTTGACATTTTAAATGACCTGTATGTCATTCAATCCAATGGGAAATTCCTGACTCTCTTTGAACTTGAGGAAGGCTTGACATCAGCATGTGTCATAGATGCTCATTGTGCCTCCTTCTACTTTCTTTGCTCCCAAGATACTACTCACTTGATTTCCTCTAACTTCCTGGCCTCTGTCTTTTAATCCTCCTCTGTTGCTTTTTCCTGACTTACATTTCTCTATACCTGGAATGTCATACCTCAGTCCTCAGGTATTTTCTCACTCTTTCCCAATGCATTCTTGTCCAACACTTTGCTTTCACATTGGTTCCTTCTTGCATTAACTCCATGATTGTGTATCTAAATACTCACTTGACATTGCTACTTGTGTGCCTAATGAAAGGAAAAAGTAGTATGCCTAATGGACCTAGAAATTAACATGATCAAACCAAAGACCTATTTCCACCTCCACCCCAACATGATCATTGTCTGTCTTCTTCATCCAGAAAAATATAACTAGATTTTTTTCTTCAGGTTTTTATGACAATAAAATCTAGAATTTTCTTTGACTCATGTCTTTTTCCTCCTACCTTCCTTAAATCAAACCCTCAGGAGTGGCACATAAAACTAAAGAAAGGTTTATTTCAATCAGGAAAACACAAATTCAAGCCGTGAGACATTTTATACCCAATAAATTATCAAAAATTAAAATCCCTGAAAAATATCATGTTGACATGTCAACTATTCCATGTTGACATATTCCAATATGAAGATGTTGTCAATTATAATTTATCATTATATATTATCAGTAATATTGTAGAGTAGCATAGACACTTGGGAAAGCAATTTGCATTATGGGAATGTAAGTAAATTTAAACAATTGTGTCTTCTGTATACACTGAACTAGCCCTTCTTCTCTGGGATCTGAGAGGATCTCTCACACTCTGTACTAGAAAATATATACAAGTTTGTCATAGTTGTATTATTTGTAATAGCAAAACTGAAGGCAATATAAACTATCTTTGAGAAAATAAACCAATATAGTGCATTATATTCCTAAGTGAAGTGTAATATATGCATAAGATTGAATAAAGATGAGTGAAAATGAATAAACTAAAGCAAGAGACCAAAACATGGATGACTGTTAGAAAAATTATGTGGAGTCAAAAAACGAGTCTCAGAAAACTAACAGTATGGTATATATTTTATAAAACTTTCAAATAAGGAAAATTAAACTTTCTGTTGTTTAGGGATTCATGCATACATAATTAAATCATTTTCTGTAAAAATTTGAGAAAATAATGGCCATAATATGGAAATGCTTGTTCCTGGCGAGAAATCAGAATAAGACCAGGGATGGATAAGAAATAAAGAAATATTCTGATGGTCTTTGTCAAGTTGTAGGCTTATTGGTGTTCATGCTGATATAATGCTTCATAATTTGTATGTTTTAGAGTTATATATTTGTATATGTAAATATATTTTTTAAAACCGTACAATGAATATAGGAAATTCATATGGAAATTCAAATTGACACATCAAACAGTATCAGTATAACAATAGATATAGTGTGGCAATGGGTTGATTAATATTAATTTTCTTTTTAGTTGAGGCTTTTCCAATGATCATATCTCACCCCAAAATATTTGATTTTTGTAATTATAAATTATTATTTAAAAATGAATGAAAAGAGGTTGTTCTGATTGGTTCATGTAGGTGAAGAAAACATATTGCAAACATATTGTTAGCTTTCATGGCAAGGTTTCATATTTTATGCATATTTTAGCCCTTCTATCCACCAAGAGAAGTGTAACATATATGGAAATCTCCTGAAATTTTATTTTTGAACTGTAAATACCTCAAAGAAGCAAATTTTTAAAGAAATATTATATAAGTGCACTATTTATTTTTAATATATGAAATTTGAAGATAAGATTTTATTTTCAGATCTTGCCATTGATTTTTGTAAAGTCCTTACATTTCATATATGCATTTGTACAAATTTATGGTCACTGACATTTTCTAATATTAGTGGCTTTAAATCTGCATTTAGTGAGAAAGATTATTTAGAAAATAATTATATTTCTTCAATCCTTTAAATCAAGTTTCTTTTTCTTTCCAAACTTTGGCCCAAATTACTATTATAATATTTGTAAATCAATGTAAGTTAAAATTTTGTTAAATACCACTTTTGAATTTATATATAGTTAAGTAGTGATTTTTTTNAAGCGGTCTCTCATACACATCTAGATGTGTATAAGAGACAGAGGTGGGGGGGGGGGGTTCATGTTTGGGAATTCATGTACACCCATGACGGATTCATGTCAATGTATGCCAAAACCAATACACTACTGTTAAGTAGAGTAAAAGTTTATAAATGAAACTTGGTTGAGTTCTATCAAGTGAACTGATAGAAATTCACTGATTATCTAGGTAATTTTCAAATAAGATACAATACTGAAATACTGATTTAGTCAATTATAGGTTTATCTACTTCTAGGTCCCTACTGCAAAAAAAAAAAAAAAAAGTGGATATAATTAAGCTCAAAGTTTACTTGTAGATTTTGAATACCTACTTCTGTAAAAAAATTTAATTTACATATTTCAGCAATTCTAAGGCACACTTTGTTTTTTTCAAATCTAATACACTGAAATTGAATTTTCTTACAACCCAAAGTGTTGCATTCACAATCGCTACCAGCCAGGCAGCACCATGACTAAGCTGTCATTGCTGGTATATGGCTCATTGGTCATAGCTGTTCATATTAATGTCATCACCTCTACTGAGCTATGTGCATCTGGCACTACAGTGCTGAATTTAACTGCTGTTAAACGGTTTCAAAAATCTTTTGCTACGATTCAGCATTTAAACAAAATGTTTGGAAAATGCAGAAAGGCACAGAAATACAGCTGAAGGATATACATTTGATATGAGTGGAATAAAGTCTACTGTGTACGTAGAAAGACATGGAAACTGAACAAAAAATATTCCTTGTAGGAAGAATGACCACACTGCCAAATTTTCTTATACAGGAATAACTAAATATAGGAACTGAGAAAAAAAAAGATATTTACAAGTAAATAATATTATATTTCATTACTGAGATATATGCAAAGAACTTACTATCACAAGTCAGTGGATGCCACCAGAGGCAAGAGAAATTGCCAGACTCTCAGAAAAGCTGAGAGACATTTCAAAGCAATAATTGGTTTCTGGCCTGATTCATATGCAGTTTTCTTCTTCTTTCTTGGCAGTACATAAAACAATGGTGAGTCTTGCAATCAATGGAATCCTAAAGTTGATTAAATATTATGTTTTTCATCATGGGTGAGTAGCAAGTAAACCTCAGTAAGAGTTTAAAGTAACATGTTGCACAGTAGTTATGACTCAAATACAAAACCTTTAAGACCTCCAGTTTCTCAAGCCCTCAGGGCCCATAACACACATCCAATCGTGCAAATCATGAAGGGACAGTCTCAAAGCATGTATGTGCCTAGCCAACTCCATGGAGAACTGTGTATTGCCTTTCAGTGGCTCAGACAGTAATCTGCCTGCAATGCAAAAGACTCAAGGTCCAATGCCTGGGTCAAGAAAATCGGGGCAGAGCATGTCAACCCACTCCAGTATTCTTCCATGGAGAATTCCATGGACAGAGGAGCCTGGTGGGCTACAGTCCATAGACTCACAGAGAGTCAGACACAACTGAGCAACTTTCACTTTTTTCATGCCTCAGTTCAGTTCAGTCGCTCAGTCGTGTCCGACTCTTTGTGACCCCATGAATCACAGCACGCCAGGCCTCCCTGTCCATCACCAACTCCCAGAGTTCACTCAGACTCACGCCCATCAAGTCAGTGATGCCATCCAGCCATCTCATCCTCAGTCGTCCCCTTCTCCTCCTGCCCCCAATCCCTCCCAGCATCAGAGTCTTTTCCAATGAGACAACTCTTTGCATGAGGTTGCCAAAGTACTGGAGTTTCAGCTTTAGCATCATTCCTTCCAAAGAAATCCTAGGGTTGATCTCCTTCAGAATGGACTGGTTGGATCTCCTTGCAGTCCAAGGGACTCTCAAGTCTTCTCCAACACCACAGTTCAAAAGCATCAATTCTTCAGCTCTCAGCCTTCTTCACAGTCCAACTCTCACATTCATACATGACTAATGGTGATCTTCTAAAAACAGGTTCAGGTCATCATCAATCAGGTGTGCTTAATTAATGGTAGAGATGAGTAAGAGAATATACACATCCCACAGGCTAGTCTAAAAAAGCCTGGAAGAGCATGAGGTGAAACAAGTGAATTCCCCAACCTCACAAATCAGGTTAATCACTTACTCCTGTGCAGAGGGTAGAGCATGGGATGTAGAGAGAATATAACTGAAAAGGTTATTCCAACGCTGTTGAGAAGTGGAGCACAAGTTTGATACTAATTTTCTAGGGCTACTATTAAAAATTATCACCGATTTAGTGTCTTAAAACAACAATAATCCGGCAACTAGACGGAGGTGAGCAAGCGGCGCAGCGCCAGAGCAAGCGCGGCACTCAGGTCCGGTGGGCAGCAAAGGAGGAGCAAGCCCAGGCCCAGCTCTGGCTCGGGCACTCCTCAAGCCCCAGCCCCCGCTCCGCTGGCCCCAGGGCCCCTGAGCCCTGTGTTCACCTCAAGACCCAGCCGCGGGGTGCCCGGCTCTCGGGGCTGCAGGAGGAGGCCAGGGAGGGCTTCCAGGGGACCCTGGTGGACCGGGCGACCTGTATAACTGTGAGGTGGCCATTTTCAGGCCCAACACCTACCACAAGGGCCACTACCTCCAAGGCGCCCCTCAAGGTCCCCATCTATTTCCACGCTTCAGGCTCCGCATCTGTTTCCTTACCGCCTCGCCAGCCTCCCAGTTCCCGGCCAGGGCGTGGCACCTCGACACCTACAAGCCCGGACCTCCAGGCTCCACACCCCAGGCCCGGTGTCCCGCCCCAGCACCGGAAATCCTCTGGCGCCTCACCTCCCTCCTCAGCAGTGCTTCTCCCTGGTGAGAAGGACCTCTTCTCACCAGCCATGGTGATTCACAGGGATGGAAAGAGAACAAAGGCGAGGAGCCGGCACTCAGGAATGATCTCGAAAGCAGGTCCTGGGACCGAGGTGGACGCGGAGGGCGGCGGCACAGAGCTGCGGGCCACACACTGTGAGCACGGAGTGAAGACCAGGGCGCCTGCGCAGGAGGCGGCTCCACTCTGACCTCGAGGCCCACACCAGACCGGAGACTGCTCTCAGAAAGAGGATGACCCGCAAGCAGGAGTTCTGCTTGCCCCACCCCACCCCATGAAATAAACCTACGAATTTTGCAAAAACGGCAAGCAGAAATGTACACTCAGAGTTCTAGAGGCCAGAAATCCAAAATTCAAGTGTCAACAGCACTGGTACCTTCTGGAGACTCTGATAAGAGAATCCATTCCTATTTTCTATTTGTTGATTGTTGGCATCCTTTGCATTCCTCAACTAGTAGTTGCATAACTGTAAGTCTCTGCCTCCATCTTCACAAGGCTTCCCCAGCCCCAACCCTGTGCCAAACTTCCCTCCCCTCTCTCTTAGAAGGGTAATGGCCACTGGATTCATAGCCTATCCTATATCTAGGATACTCTCAAGGACATAAGAGACAAGGATTCAGTCTCTGGGTGGGGAAGATTCCCTGGAGGAGGGAATGGCAACCCGCTCCAGCATTCGTGCAAGGAGAATCCCATGGACAGAGGAGCCTGGTGGGCTACAGTCCATAGGGTCGCAAAGAATCAGACAGGACTGAAGCAAAGCACACAGCACAAGATCCTTATTTAATCTACCTCAGTTCAGTTCAGTCCAGTCACTCAGTGATGTCCAACTCTTTGTGACCCCATGGACTGCAGCACGCCAGGCCTCCCTGTCCATCACCAGCTCCTAGAGTTTACTCAAAAGCTGCGATTCATGGGGTCGCAAAGAGTCGGACACGACTGAGCGACTGAACTGAACTGAACTGAAGGCAGATGTATATCAGGCCATCATCTTAACCCTGAACTCTCTCTTTACTTCTGTTTCACTGTCATCTTTATGGTATCATCTCAGGAACATTGTTGTTCAGTTGCTCAGTAGTGTCTGACTCTTTGAGACCCCACGAACTGCAGCATGCCAGGCTTTCCTGTCCTTCACAATCTCCCAGAGTTTGCCAAACTCATGTCCACTGAATTGGTGATGCCATCCAACCATCTCATCCACTGTTGTTCCCTTCTCCTCCCGCCTTCAATCTTTCCCAGCATCACAGTCTTCCAAAGAGTTAGCTCTTAGCATCAGGTGGCCAAAGTACAGGAGTTTCAGCTTCAGCATCAGTCCTTCCACTGAATATTCAGGGTTGATTTCCTTTAGGACTGACTGGTTTGATCTTCTTGTCTTCCAAGGGACTCTCAAGACTCTTTTTTAGCACCACGATTTGAAGGCACTAATTCTTTGGCTCTCAGCCTTTTTTATTGTCCAGCTCTCACACAACCATACATGACTACTGGAAAAACCATAGCCTTGACTGTACCAAACTTTGTGGGCAAAGTAATGTCTCTACTTTTGAATATACTACCTAGGTTTGTCATAGTTTTTCTTCCAAGGAGCAGGCATCTTTTAATTTCATGGCTGCAGTCACCATCGACAGTGATTTTGGAGCCTAGAGAGAGAAGAAAAGAGAGAAAAGAAGAAAAAAAAAGAAAGAAAATAAAGTCTGTCCCTGTTTCCACTGTTTCGCTATCTATGTGCGATGAAGTGATGGGACCAGATGCCATTATCTTTGTTTTTGAATGCTGAGTTTTAAAGCCTGATTTTTCATTCTCTTTAGCCTTCATCCAGAAGCTATTTAATTTCTCTTCACTTGGTACCATAAGGATGGTATCATCTGCCTATCTGAGGTTACTGATACATCTCCTGGCAATCTTGATTCCAGCTTGTACTTCATCCAGCAGGGCATTTTGCATGATGTACTCTGTATATAAGTTAAATAAGCAGGGTAACAATATACAACCTTGATGTACTCCTTTCACAGTTTTGATCCAGTCCATTGTTTCATGTCTGGATCTATTGCTTCTTGACCTGCATTCAGGTTTCACAAGAGATAGGTAAGGTGGTCTCAGGAATGTACATAGACCCATTCTCTGTGTTAAACTGTGTGTATGTACGTAGGTTTTGTATGGTATTTATATGGTATTTTATTGATGCAAGAATAGGCCATTCAGTTCTCAGTGGCCTTTCAATCTCTCTGCTTATAGTATAAATGACAAGGCTGGCAATGAATGTTCTGCATCTCCTATTTCTCATAACTTTACAGCTTGTTTCAACAGCATTCTCTTTAATCTTTTACCTATAAGAAGACAGTTTGCTTAAATATGTGCTTCCTCTCTCTTTGACATGAAAACTACAAAGGGGTAGCATTTATTGCTACCCATTTTTTTTATAATACTCTTGATTTCATAATGAGAACTTATTAATAATTTAAAGATCAGAAACTTCAAAAGCTGAAAGAAAAAGTCAGATTCATATTTCAAAGAATAATGAGAGGAATCAGATAATAGAGAAAAACAGTATCTTTAAACCTCTAGGGTCTTATTAGGCGTTAGTCATTTTATTTAAAAGGATTATGTTTGTCAAGGTTATGGAGCTTTCATGATATTTCAGCCTTATTTAATTAGTCAATCTCCATGCAGAAAATAGTAGGTACCAACTTGAATTCAGAGACTGCTCAGGGCCCTAAGATTTCCTGGAATTTCTATCGAAAATTTAAAATAGATTTTAGCATTACTGACCAAATAGTAACCCATTACTATTAATAATATTTATGTCTAAACTTTATAAATATGTATTTTAAAATATTTTGTGTAATTATTATCAACTTAAGTCTCTGAATGACTCTCAATCACATTATGAGATCCACCATTTTAATTCTGGCTTCTATTAGACTTTTTTCCTCATTTGTAAAATACCTTCTCTCTGATCTCACAGCATTATGCCTAAAAGGTATAAAACTNGTCTCTGAATGACTCTCAATCACATTATGAGATCCACCATTTTAATTCTGGCTTCTATTAGACTTTTTTCCTCATTTGTAAAATACCTTCTCTCTGATCTCACAGCATTATGCCTAAAAGGTATAAAACTAGATATAACAAAGCCAAAACCCATTAAAAACTCCCATGGTACAGGAAAAACAGCAAATTTTAAAAGTCCAGCATGAAAGAACTCACCATCATTCAGAATTTAACTTTTTTTTTTAGAAACCCAACGATTTCTAGAAACCATAGAGACATTCTGAATATAATTTTAAAGTATTAACAAAGTTAACTCACTTTACATTGAAATAATTCTTTATAAACAATTTTAATAGTTTCTCAAACCAACTATGACAAATCAAATAGTTGAAGCAAAACATTTCTGAAACTACTTCAGGAAAACTGAGCAAAACTTAGAATTCAATTAGTTGTTATATACGTGTTGTACCTACCTAAAAATAAATCTTTAAAATATAAATGGTTATTCAATTATGTTACAGGTATGAAAAACACAATAAAAATACTGTTTCATACCCTTACTCCACTAAATGTGCACTGGTCATCAAGAATTACTGCCAAATTACAAAATTCCTATATAAATATTCATAAGATACTCATTCTGTCATTTCCACTGAAAGAGATAAATAGCCTAATTATAGCTATTCTCAAAAACATAAATACTACATGGTAATTTCTTTTCAGAAATATAGGTTAACATATGAAGAAATTACCAAAGAAGGACAGTGCTAATTTTCAAGTTGTATCTTGAAATTTAAGCACATCTATTATCAAAAAAAAAAAAAAAACCTATCCACTATTATTATTCTAATGGACAAGTATTATTTAAATTATAATTCTTTGCCAGTAACCACTTGATGTTATAAAGCAAAGTTAATCTTCTATTTTGTTCAGTAACAGGAAAACACATTATTATGCAGATCAATTCATTAAAACAAAACTTAAACCACAGTCTTCTGTTTCAGTATATGTTGACATTAAGCATACAAGAATGCAGGAAGGGATGTTTTTCTAAAAGATGTTAAAATTTAAAACAAGAGAGCTATATACCAAGGGACGACTTTAACCTGCCCCTCTAACCTGCCTTTGTCTACACTGCTTAGTGATTAACATCTCACATCAGTCTAAAACTGGACCCACATCTCTGGCCGAGAGCACATTCAAGCAATTGATTTTGTCCAAGAAGCCTCCTATGTTTCCAAGACTTTCATGAATTTTTCCCTGCAATCCTAATACTTTCTTCAAATATAAGAAAAAATTATATTTTTTAAAACAGAAGAGGGTGGAGAGTTTGGGACAAAATTCATCTTTTTTAATATCTTGGTTATAGGTATAAGTCTCATCATTTCTGTAACTTTTGATAAGGTGCTGAAAAGATAAGGTCCTGAAAAGCTAAAATATACACATTAAAAGTTATATGCACTTTCAATGTATGTATTTTTCATTAACATACGAAGGTAAAGTTTTTTCTTTTAAAAATATAAAAAATTCTGTTTTCTTAATCTGTTCCTCTGGGCCATCACAGGACCTCCACCTACTGGCCATGCCATTCTCTACCTACAAAACAGTAATACAACAATGTGGAACAGGATAAAAAATTGTCTAAATCAATAGAGAAAATTTCTTTCCAATCTAATCTGAACCTTAAAATAAATGTTCTTGTCATGTTAAGGTTACTAACTGGTTTATGCTAAATTAACAGGGACGTGTTGATCCTATTACTCTCTTGACTAGTGAGAAAAAATGGAAAGAATTAAGATAATCCAATTTAAGAAAACATCTCCTAGTGTCTTTATAATCTTTTAAGAAAACACTTATTGAGGACCAGCTGTATCTAAGTGTAAAGATGAAAAACAGCTTAAAAGAAACTCAATGGTAAGAATTTGACAAATGTATATTTAAGGATTATGATGATAAAGGAATGCGGAGATACGTAAATGGGATAACTACATGTTTATAAGTAGGTAAAGGAAAAAGAATTTCTAATGTGATTAAATAATGCCTTTCAGAGGGATGGCAGATTAGGTGGTGTCTGACAATGAGCATGTTTTGATAGCAATTCTGGGTAGGATGGAAGAAGCAAAAGCAGCATGTACATAGGGGACAAGGGGCAGTACAAATACACTAACATGGAGTTTCTCAGCAAAGCAGTCGAGTCTCAGGATCCAACTGAAGATTACAGTGGGGGTATTAGTGGAGAGCTACTTAGGATTTCCCTCTTGACTGGAGTTAACTTAGGTCCACATATATTGATATTTTAACTATAATCAGTGTGCTTTACCAATGCTCATCTAGTGACCTAAAGTACTTATTTGTTAAGTCTAGTGCCCAGCATATGTTCAGTTAGCAACAGATGGCATCCATGTTGTTGTCACATGGTTTGTTAGTGCAAACTTTTTGGAGCTTACTCCAATAAACTACATGTGGAGGGATTAGTTTCATGATTTATCAAAGGTTGAAACGGTAAGATGATGACAGAATGAAGGAAGATAGAATATGACACTCTAATATGCCACTTTGGCCTAAGAATTTAAGCTGAAGGCACTGAGATGAAGCAGATATAAGAAAAAAAATTCTCTGCCTTCTCCCATCTCCCTAAAAGCAGGACCTAAATTTACAAAGGTATCCCTTCTCCTTTCTCTACCAGGAAGGACAAAGGTTAACCCCTGGAGACAACTTTAGCTCCTTATCAACCGCAAAGGTACATGCTAAACTCTATCTGCATAGTAAACTTAATCTTTCTTTTTCCTGGTCACCTCCACATAACTGATTTTTCCTCAGTACTTTTCTTTCTGTCTTTAACCAAAGCTGGTACCTAAGCCTGAGGTCTAAGCCACTTCTAAGTGTTGTTCTTTTTTCTTTTTCTCCCTGAGTATCTTCCATGTATACATTAGGTATACATGTTAACAGATTTGGTTTTCTCTTGTTATTCTCTTTTATTACAGGGACCTCAGCCAAAGAGGGACTTAGAACAGTAGAGGGAAAATTATATTTTATTCCCCTACACAAGCTAAAACATTTCATAAGGAGGTTATTTTTCATATACATTAGCAAATAATAAACAATACCAAAAAGCAGTGCTTCATTATTTTTACCTAAGGAATATTATTTTAGAAAAATATCAAGAGACAGGAATAAAAATATAAGATTTCCTAAAATTTATACTTTTAAGTATCACTGACACCACAGTGATCAAATCTTTTGTGTCAGGCCCTTCTCTATGAAATAGGAATATATCAGGGACTAAACCAAATATAAAAAAATCACTTTGTGAAGTGCTTATATCCTACTGGGGTCCTGGCAAAAGACAAACAAATGTAACACAAAATTAATAAATTATATAGCATGTTTTAAGTGATAGAGGAGAAAAAATTTAAAGAGAAAAGGGTGACAGTGAGTATGGGTAATTTAGGGGAGAGCAGAGAAAACAACCACACTCTAAAAAAGGACAGTCAGGAAGACCTGAAGAAGAGGGGACAATTTATTGTTTAATAATTACTTCCATTATTTTTTCTGTAAAATCTAATTCTGAATAGTGGAGATGCTCAAATTACTTCTCTAAGTAGTGACAGATTTCGAAAATACATAGTACATCTAACAAAAAGCATATCTGGTTTAGTCTAACTTTGAATCTATATCCTAGACACCTATAGAATATATCTGAAAATGGTGATGACAATATGAGACCAAACTGGTTATATTATAATCTGTAGTATCAGTGACTGCAACTCTGCTTATGTGTAACTAGTCCTTAAAACCTAATTGAGTCACCAGGGAGCATACAATAAATAAAATGAATTATGTCCCTAAATTACAGTTCCACAAAGAAGTTCAAAGAAAGTCACAATCAATTTAGGAAGAAGAAACGAATAACTTGTTAGCTTTCTTTAATATTAAAGATATGTGAAGTACTGTAAGCAATGAAGAATAAACCTCACAAGCTTACATTATACCTTTATAGAGAAATCATAACATTATTTGCCACAGAATAACAGTATTCCATTCAGAACCAAATTTCAGAAATTAAGAATTTATTACCATTTTATATGTGATTGTGTGGTACTATCATTAGATTTTTAAAGATAATCTTATTTTTTATAATTACCTACTGAAATACTTATGTGTAAATGAAATGATATTGGTAAGATATTTCAAAAGAATCTTACAGCAGGTAAAGAGTACTGGGCAGGAGAATACATGGAATACGGCAGGTTATGAAGTGGCAATTAAGCTTGGTGATGAGTACATAAGGGGTATCATTATATTCTTCTCTCAAAAATCTGTATAAAGAAAAAACTAGAGAAAAGAGGCACATTTTAAAACAGCTAATAATCTTCAGTAACCTCTAATACTAAGCCTCAGAGATGGTATTTTGTAAAGTCGATCTATGACAATATGTGCCACTGGCCATTTTTGGTGGAAAGGGAAGGCAATAAGACAGTAGCAGTTACTAAAGTCAACTCTGCTACTGACAGAACTGCATGCTGATTTCACTTTCAATTTTGTGGCACACTGTACCTGGCCTTCTAATACAATGAATATCAGAGTTTTTAATGATCTTCTAAACTTAATTAAATTTACCAATGCTGGGATGCTCGTTAAAACTATTTCTATTTCCTCTTTGGGCATTACACATTATTGCCATAGCAGTCTACAAAGTTGAAAAAATAATTTATGTCTGTATATTTGGTATGGTAGGTACACTGAATTTTTTTTAATCCATGCTAAAGCAGTCCTCACCATAAAATATATATGCACATATATATGTATCTGTGTGTGTATGTACATAGTGGAGGAACATGAGAAAAAAGTGGAACATAGATTTACAAATAACCTCTTTCTTACTAAACATTAAATTTCTGACTGCCGTGTAAACAGGATTCAAGTTCATAATATTGATGCTTACAACATGCACTTACCACTTGTCCATTGTGTGGGTTTTTATGAGCATATGGTGGTCCACGGATGTGATTCCACATCTGGCCAGAAGTCATAGCAAAGACTATACACTGAAAAGACAGGGTACAGTGTTATACCATGCAAACTAAGAAATGGGGGAACACTGCATTCTTTAAAAAATGGTCATGAAACTACTTTCAAATACCATGTCTATCAGCTCATCTGTTAAAAGCATGTTCATTTACTAATTATGGGACCTTTGGTAAGTAACTTATTCTTCTGCTGTCAGATTTGACATCTATAAAGTGGTGATACCAACTATGCTTAAGACATATATTAATGACTAAATTGGGTAACTTATATAAAGCATCTGGCATGGTGACTGATAATCTCATATGTCCTAACCAGAGGTAAAGTGCAGTTAAAAGCACAGATGAAACATGATGCTTTTAGATAGACCCAGGAATAATTCACAGAAACCACATTACTGCTAGATCCAGCAAAAAAGGCTGTATTTGGAAAACTAATCTTGAAAATCTGAGGCATTATGGAGAGGGTAGAGGAGAGAGTATAAACCAGAAGTCACAGTCAATCTCTGTAACTCAAATGTAAGCATATTTTGTTTAAATCACCTATGCTTAAATTTACAAACTTGGGCATCTTTAGTTTAAAGTGTGTCTTCAGGTTAAAACACTTTGAATGTCTCAGAACTTGGCCAGCTCACTGTTTTTGAGCTGCCTGCCTCTGGCAGGTAGCTGAGATGTATCAACAAAGATTCAAAGTCAGACTAAGCAATGTGACTAGGGATCTAAACATGTTAGATCTGCACAATTTGTAAAGGAGATAAGAGGACACAAAAGGGAACCAGTAGGATGGGGGAAATTATGGAGAGTTCTTAAACCCAGAGAATAAATCCAGATTCTGTTTCATAACTTCCTGGCAACCACTGCATTTCAGAAGAAACTGAAAATGATATAGCAAGATTAGAGAGATTAATATGAATCCTTTCCCTATTTTCTTGATAATAACTCTGAACTTAACACAGACTTCCAGATTTGACCTCCAGACTTTGACTGGATTGAGATATTTTCTGAAAGCCAAGATTTTACAGAATACTTGCACTTTAAACTTAGAAGGTACACTAGAATACTAGGCCCAGAGTGACATAGAGAATGATGTACCATCTAAAACATCCTATAAAAGTGGGAAATTGTTATATGAGAAAAATAAATTATATCTGTTTACAGAGGATCGTATCAGTGATTTAAAGAATATATGAAAGTCAAATATTCTGTAGATTATAATAGTGTGAAAGGCAGAGTATATTTTAAAATCCAGGAAAAGATGTACCTAGTAAATAAACACATTTATAGTACAAGCAAATGACATTTTTGTTTTTACTAGACACTGTAAGATTGGAGTTCTGAATTTTTGAGGATCAAACCCTTGTAGTCACTAAATCAGCACTAAAATTATATGTATATTCCTTCTCTTTTACTGCTTCAATTGATATTCCTAACTGTGGTGGGAAAATGCATGATCAAGTCTTTTAGAAGGATGGTACTAGTCACACTGTGGAGAACAGACTGGGGAAAAGTGTAACTTGAGGCACAGACATCAGTTTGGAGGCTGATACACAAAACCGTTTGTGAGACTAGAGTGGCCAATTCCATGCCTGTTGTTGTTCCTTGTTCAGTTGCTAAGTCCTGTCTGCCTCTTTGCGACCCGTGAACTATAACACACCACGCTTCCCTGTCTTTCACTATCTCCCAGAGTTTGCTCAAATTCAAGTCCACTGTCATGTCATCCTCTGTCATTCCCTTTTCCTCTTGCCCTCAATCTTCCCCAGCATCAGGGTCTTTTCCAATGAGTCAGTTCTTCCCATCAGGTGGCCAAAGTACTGGAGCTTCTGCATCAGTCCTTCCAATCAATACTCAGGGGTGCTTTCCTAGGATCGACTGGTTTAATCTCCTTGCTGGCCGAGGGACTCTCGCGAGTTTTTCCAGCATCACAGTTCAGAAGCATCAATTCTTTGGCACTCAGCTTTCCTTATGGTCAAACTCTCATATCCATACTGACTACTGGGAAAACCATAGCTTTGATTATATGGACCTTTGTTGGCGAAGTGGTGTCTCTGCTTTTTAGTACACTGTCTAGGTCTGACTCATTGGAAAAGACCCTGATGCTGGAAAGATTAAGGGCAGGAGGAGAAGGGGACAACAGAGGATGAGATGGTTGGATGGCATCACCAACTCAATGGACATGGGTTTGGGTAGACTCCGGGAGTTGGTGATGGACAGGGAGGCCTGGCGTGCTGCAGTTCATGGAGTCACAAAGAGTTGGACACGACTGAGCAACTGAACTGAATTGATCTGAACTGAACTAGGTTTGTTGGGGCTTTTCTTCCAAGAAGCAAGTGCCTTTTAATTTCATGGCTGCAGTCACCATTCTCAGTAATTTTAGAGCACAGAAAATAAAGTCTGTCACTGTCCTTTTCATCCAAAGTTCACCCACTTTTCATCTATTTGTCATCAAGTGATGGGACCAGACACCATGATCTTTGTTTTATGAATGCTGAATTTTAAGGCAGCTTTTTCACTCTCCTCTTTCACCTTCATCAAGAGGCTCTTTTGGTCCTCTTTGCTTTTTGCCATTAAAGTGATATCATCTGTATATCTGACATTAATGATATTTCTCCTGCCACATTGATTCCAGCTTAAGTCATTACTTAAGCATTGTAATGACTGGCATTTTGCGTGATGTACTGTGCATATAAGTTAAATATGCAAGGTGACAATAAACAGCTTTGACGTACTCCTTCCCCAATTTGGAACCAGTCCGTTGTTCCATATCCAGTTCTAATTATTGCTTCTCATCCTGTATACAGGCTTCTCAGGAGATAGGTCAGGTGGTTTGGTATGCCCATCTCTTTAGGAATTTTCCACGGTTTGTTGTGATCCACACAAAAGCTTTAGTGTAGTCAATGAAGCAGAAGTAAATATTTTTCTGGAATTCCCTTGCTTTCTTTATGATCAAACAAATGCTAGCAATATGATCTCTGGTTCCTCTGCCTTTTCTAAATCCAGCTTGTACATCTGGAAGTTCTCAGTTCACATAATGTTGAAGTCTAGCATGAAGGATTTTGAGTATTAATTTGCTAGCATGTGAGATGAGTGCAATTGTGTGGTAGTTTGAGCATTCTTTTCCATTGCCTTTCTTTGGGATTGGAATGAGAACTGACCTTTTCCAGTCACGTGGCCAGTGATGAGTCTTCCAAATTTGCTGGCATATTGAGTGCAGCAATTTAACAGCATCATCTTTTAGGATCTGAAATAGTTCAGCAGGAATTCTATCATCACCTCCACTAGCTTTGTTCATAGTGATTCTTCCAAAGACCCATTTGACTTCACACCCCAGGATGTCTGGCTCTAGGTTTGTGACCATACCATCACAGTTATCCAGGTCATTATGACCTCTTTTGTACAGCTCTTTTGTGTGTTCTTGCCACATATTCTTAACCTCTTCTGCTTCTGTTAGGTCCTTGCCATTTCTGTACTTTATCATGCCCATCTCTACATGAAGTGTTCCCGTGGTACCAAGGGAACAATTCCATAGTAATGACATAACTGAGCGATTTAGATAAACAGAAATATTTATGAGATGGAATCAACAGACTTCATTGATGGACGTGATAGAAAAATAGTAAAAAATTAACCTCTGGGTTGCTGATCTGAAGAACAATGTACAGTCAGTAGTGCCACCCAATGAGATAAAGAATAAGGAAGAAGCTTGTGAGGGTAAAGAGGAACAAAGTTACACAGATTCGGAGTTGAGTGTTTTTAATTATTTTTTTTAACAATAGGTCTTTGTTGGTGCTTTATTTTAAATATAGCAGTGTGTACATGTAAATTCACAATTGCCAATCTGTCCCTCCCCACAAGCCCTTCTCCCTGGTAACTGTTTTTTCCAACATCTGTTTCAAAAATAAGTTGATTTGTATCATTTTTTTTTAAAGTTTCTGCATGTAAGTGATACCATGTATTTCTCTGTCTTCAATTAGCATGATAGTGACCAGGCCCATCCATGTTGTAAGCAGTGGCCACATCTACATCTTGTTAATGCCACACCTGCCAATGATTCCTAAGGAGCCAACCTCTTTATATTTGGAGTCTATATATGGTTTTCTGTGAAGCCTTTCCAGACTAATTTACTCATTTGACAACTGTTTACTGGACAGTAGGAATATAGCAATGAATAAGGTAAAAATAATCCCTGCCCTTAGGCGAAGATCCTCAGTAAGTGACATGTGCTCTGAGTCATAAAAAATAAGGAGGCATTCCTCCTTCACTCATTCAACATTTATATACCAAGAACCGACTATATATTCAAGAGGGCGTCCCTGCTGGCTCAGATGGTAAAGAATATGCCTGCAATGCAAAAGACCTGGCTTTGATCTCTAGGTCTGTTTAAGAAGCTGAGAATAAAAGAACAAAAATACAAGTGAGACACTATCTTCATGGAGCTTGCATTCTATATAGAGAAAATAGTAAAATAAATAAATAAATAAAATAAGTAATTATATGATGAAAGTGTTAGTCGCTCAGTCATATATGACTCTGTCCAACCCCATGGACTGCAGCCTGCCAGGCTCCTCCGTTGATGGGATTCTCCAGGCAAGAATACTGGTGTGGGTAGCCATTCCCTTCTCCAGGAGAGTTTTCCTTGACCGAGTGACTGAACTCAAGTCTCCTGCATTGCAGGCAGATTCTTTATCATTTAAGCTACTAGGGAAATCCAAAATAATTAGAGACAATGAAAAATGAACAGTAGGGAAGGAGAAAAGAAGTTATGAGAGAAGGATTGCAATTTTTATGAGTGGTCAGCAGGGGCCTCTCCAAGACAGTGAAGCTTTCAGCATAGGTCTGAAGATGTCGACAAGCCAGGAAAATACTTGGGAAAAGAGGGACGAGCCAGTGAGCCAGGCTGTGCTGAAGGAGAATATCTGCCGTATTAAGAGACAGTAAAGAAGCCAAGAGGACTGAAGGACTGTTGCTGAGGAGAGGAAAAACGGATAAGGTTTGGTGAATCCGTTTTTCCTCTCCTTAGCAACTGTCCTTCAGTCCTCAGCCCCTGGGTTGGAAAATTAATCATATGGTGTGTAAAGGTGGAAGCTGGGATACAGTTCAAATGCTATGGCAAGTGGACTATTAAATAATTAGACCTTAAAGGTAGTAAGTAGGGTGAGAAGTTGTTGGAATCTAGATGTATTTTGGAGGAAGAACCAAGAGGATTTTCTGAGATTAGATGTGGGGTATAGGAGGAAAGAAGTGGTGAGAAAAGATAGGTTTCTGACTTGAACAACTGAAAAAGTTGCCATTAACTGAGAAATCAAAGGTGTGGGGCAATTAGGTTTGGGGACTGAGGTTAGGAGTCTGTTTTGAGACACCTGGTAGGCTTCCAGGTAGAGATGCAGGATGAGCAAGTTGGATTTATCAGTCTGGATTTTACAGGGAGATCTGGCCCGAAGATAAAATTCAAGACTCAATAATAAACAGTACTTCCTGAAGGAGAGCACGGCAACCCACTCCATTTTTCTTGCATAGCTAGAGAATCCCATGGATAGAGAGCCTGGTGGGCTACAGTTCATGGGGTCACAAAGTTCAGGTACAACTGAAGCGACTTAACATGCACACAATAAACAGTCTTTAAAGCTGGACACCAATTAAATATAGATAGAGAGGATGAGCAAGATCCAGAAGACCCTCCAAAGTAGGAAGTGAAGGAGATAACAAACGCGCAAAGATGATTAAGAAGTAGCAGTGAGAGAAGTGTGGCCCCCTGGAACACAAGAAAGTGGTTGTGGACGAAGAAATAAGTTGTGTAGATACTCATGCAAGACCAGTGATGTGAAATAAACCCAGAACTAATATCTGAATTTATGTCTCTGGAAAATAACTGTGCCCTAGACTAGAGCATTTTCAATGGAACAGTGAGTGAGACAAAAGCCTTATGAGAAAAGAAGGAAACAACGTAGACAATTGTTTCAAGGAGTTTTGCTATAAAAGGGATCCGGTAAATAGGACAGTTTCTGGAAGGGAAAACAGCAATATGTCTCTTCAGGATGAATAAGGAGCTGTGTGCCTTGCTAATGAGAAAGGTTCAGTAATAAAAGAAAAAATAAGGATGACAGAGAAAGAGAGCAGATTGTCGGTGCACTACCACTGAATAGCAGAGCAGGAATGAGACCTAGTACCCAAGTGGGGGTGTTAGACTTAGAAAAGAGTAGAAATGGCTCAAGTAACAGAGAACAGGCTCCAAGGGTCCATGCATAGAACGCGGGGGTGGAAGATCTCAGTACTTAAATTAGATAAAAACAAATCTTCATTTTCACTGTCTTGTAAGTATGCAGTTGACAGATCACAATAGTTTTAACAGCACCTGATTCATACTGTAACATTTTCATATTACAACAGTTACAGTGGATATCTCAAAACATTTGCTTATACTCTTAACTACTTCAAAACTGTGGTAGTTACTAGATCCACACTAGGTTTGGTGATTTAATGCATTAATAAGGAAAGGTATAAACTACAGTATGATAAATGTTACATACACATGAGAAAATGCTCCAATTTTAAAATGAGAAGTTAAAATTAAATAGCAGTAGCTATATTATGTATGGTTTGTTATAGAAGTTTTTAAAAATCCATCTTAATACATAATTTATTCAAGATTCTAAGAAATGGTTCAATAAAACAAAAGCAGGCTTAAACATGGTATACTTGCTTAATCATTTGAAGTAGTGACAGATGTATTTACAGTATTTATAATTACACACAGAGCTGTGGGCACTTCTCACAACATAATAAAATACCAAATAAACTTTGACAGTGCAAAATGGCCTAGATTACAATTCTTTCTCTAAAATAAGTATAAATGGTATTTCTTATTTTTTTACTTTAATAATGGAAATGTCCAGCACTTTGCCACTCTAATTTGGAAATTTAATTTTTTATAATTAAACTACAAGTTTACTCTTGTATCTTATTTACTAAAATATTCATGCAAAAAAGGACATGATTTAAAGGGTACAGATTAATGAATTTTAACATGAATACACCATTATAACTAACACTGAGATGAAGAAGAATACTATTAAAGAACAGTCCACTGGTGCCTTTTCCTAATTATTTACCTCCATAGACCTCTGAAGGAGTAAGAAAATTTTCTTGAAAATGTGGCATCATAGATGTGTATACCAGGCTTTAGTGACTTAACTACCACCTGTATCTCTCTTTAGAACAATGTCTCTTCTGATTCTCTGCCTATTTATTTTTGCATGCATATTTCAGTTTGTTTACATACTCCCGTTTATGGACACTATATTGTTTCTTTCAAAGAAGTATATTTGTGAATAAAACTTCTATGAATATTCAAAGACAAGCTTTTGTATGTACACACGTTTTCATTTCTTTTTGATAAATAACCAGAAGTGAAATTGAAGAAAGATATCATTTAACATTTCCACCAGTAATACATGAAGACATTTTCCTGCATATCTGTCCTAACCCTAATGTCACCTTTTTTAAATTTGAGCATATTTAATGGGCTTCTATTGTTAACTACTTTGGTTTTAATTTACATGTTCCAAATGACTAAAGATGTAAGCATCTTTAAATGTTTCTTGGGACCATTTCTATATCTTCTTTTATGAAGTATCTGTTCAAAGAATTTACCCATTTCTCTCTGCCTGTTTTTCCAATTCATTTATTTGTTGTTTTTGCTATTGAGCAGTATGAGTTTTTTATCTATTCTGGGTTGATGTTCAGTCACCCAGTCGTGTCCAACTCAACCCCCTGGACCAGAGTGTGCCAATACTTTATTCTGGGTATTAACCCCTGAAAAGATACATGGTTTGCAAATATTTTCTCCCCTTCAGATGATTTTTTCACTTTGTTGATGGTTTCCTTTGCTGTACAGAAGTTTCTTGGTTTGATGCAAACCCCACTTATTTTTGCTTGTTTTGCGTTGGCATTTTATGTCAAACACAAAAATGTATCACCAAGAACAACGTCAAAGAGCTTACCACCTAAGTTTTCTTCTGGGAGTTTTACAGTTTCAAGTCTTGCATTCAAATCTTTTCTCCATTTTGGGTTAACTTTTTGTGTGTGGCTAAGGTAGGGGTCTGGTTTTATTCCTCTGCATGTGGCTGTCCAGTTTTCCCAACATCATTTATTGATGAGACTGTCCTTTCCCCAACACCTATTCTTGGCTCCTTTGTCACAAATTGACCACATATGAGTGTTTATTTTTGTGCTGTCCATTCAGCTCCATTGATCGGTATGTCTATTTGTAAGTCCAGTACCCTTGATTTTGATTACTACAGTTTTGTAATAAAGTTTGAAATCAGGGCACGTGATGCCTCCAACTTTGCTTTTAAGACTGCTTTGTCTATTCAGCATCTTCTGTGGATCCATACAGACTTTAGGATTGTTTCTTCTATTTCTGTGAAAAGTGCCTTTGGAATTTTGATAGTAATTGCACTGAATTTGTAGAACCGCTTTGGGTAGTAAACATTTTAACAATACTAATGCTTCCAATCTATGTGCAAAATATAACTTTCCCTTTGCTTGTGTCATTTTCAATTTCTTTCATCAGTGTCTTAGTAGTTACTTTTGTACAGGTCTTTAAACTCCTTGGTTAAATTTATTCCTAAGTTATTTCATTCTTTTTGATGACTTGTGAATGAAACTGGTTTTTTAGTTTAACTGATAGTTTGATATTAGTATATGGAAGTGCCACATTGTTCTGTATACTGATTTTTTTAATCCTGTAACTTTACTGAATTCATTTATTAATTCTAGGAGTAAGAGTCAGACACAATTGAGCAACTAACACTTTCACCCCTAGAAGAGGAAACAGCAACCCATTCCAGTATTCTTCCCTGGAGAAGTCCAGGCCGAGCAGTCTCGTGGGTTGCAAAAAGTCACACAACATTGAGCGACTAACACTTTCACTTTCACATACAGAATTATGTTATCTGAACAAGTGACGGTTTCACTTCTTCCTTTCTGATTTGGATGTCCTTTTTCTTGCATAACTGCTCTCACTTGAACGGCGAAAATGTCAAAAGTGCTGAAAGTGGACATCCTTGCTTTCCTGTTCTTAGAGGAAAAGCTTTCAGCTTTGTACCTCTGAATACAATGTTAGCTGTGGGTTTATCATATAAGGGCTTTATTATGTTGAGGTATGTTTCCTCTATTGAGAAATTTTATGATGAATGGAGAACAGAAGCTGGGGGATCACTCCATGTACTGGATATTCACACTGAGGCTTATTTGTAGCTTTATAATAAGCAAAAAACTCAGACTAGCACATTCAAATGCAAAAAAAAAAAGTTCATCTAAGTAACTTTTAAATGTCTGAATTTATATAGGCCATTATTTCTCCTCATTAAAGATAATTAAATGCTAAACATATTAAGAAAAGTATACCCTAATAAGATATTAACTCATTTCATTATATTGTTGTCATATTCCTGACATGGTCAAAATTATACATTTGGCTATATGCAAAAGTTACCTATAAACAGACATTAGTGAGTGAGTGAAGCTGCTCAGTCGTGTCCGACTCTCTGCGACCCATGGACGGTATAGCCTACCAGGCTCCTCTGTCCACGGGATTTTACAGGCAAGAATACTGGAGTGGGTTGCCATTTCCTTCTCTAAGAGATCTTCCCAACCCAGGGATTGAACCTGGGTCTCCTGGATTGTAGGCAGATGCTTTACTGTCTCAACCACCAGGGAAGTCCATAAACAGACATACCTATCTTCAAATGGCCAAATGATTCAACTACCTACTGGGAAAAGCTGTTTGCTAGACGTTACATACTGGAAACAAATATTATCAGCAACTATTTGCTTCTCATTCATAAATATGCCACAGAGATAATACCTGTGTGATATTACAAAGTATTAATGCATAATTTTATTCAAGAAAAATTTGAAAGAAAAAGGAGCTTATTCCACTCTGAAGTCAGAGCTGCCCTGTAGTTCAGAATGCTCACAAAGAACACATTTCTACTGATATAATGTATAGATGCCAAAGAAACTTTCATAAATTGTGAAAATTATGTAGTAATAAATATATTAATCTGGAGCTTACATTTTTCATAGAACATAATTAAACCAATATAATGTGTTTGAGACAAAAGAAATATTATGGCATATGAATCATCCTACAATGCAGAGCACTGGTGTTAAAAGGCATAAAACAGCTTCTATCCTACTGAGATTTACTGTGATAATAAGGCTTGGGTTATTAGATCTTTTTAAATGATGTTTTTATCTTTCACGATTTTAATTGTGGATTTTTAGGAGGTTTTGGTGTTTGAAATGGGTGCAACTACTCATCACATTCACATTCCTGGTTTGAAATGACAGTCATCTATGAGGAGCATTAGCTGTAGGAGAAGGCAGTGGCAACCCACTCTAGTCCTCTTGCCTGGAAAATCCCATGGACAGAAGAATCTGGTAGGCTGCGGTCCATTGGATTGCAACAAGTCAGACACGACTGAATGACTTCACTTTCACTTTTATGCGTTGGAGAAGGAAATGGCAACCCACTCCAGTGTTCTTGCCTGGAGAATCCCAGGGATGGGGGAGCCTGGTGGGGTGCTGTCTCTGGGGTCGCACAGAGTTGGACACGACTGAAGCGACTTAGCAGCAGCAGCAGCCTGCCATAAAGCTCTGCATTAAGGCTACAAAACATAACATTTTATACAACCATTCTACTTTAAACTCATCATGAAACAGGTACTCTGTAGGCTTTTTATCATCCTCCATCTTAAGGGGGTGGAGGAAGTTTGGAAACCAGAGTGAAACCAAACCAGAACCAATGCTTTATTTAGCTCCATAAACAACCAACAGTACCTAATATATACGTTAACAAGCACTTTTCCCCTAGGAAGCATGAGACCAGGAACAACTTATGACTATTCCTTCACCTATTTTTTTTTAAAGCTCAAGACCAGGAAGCTATAATATCTATGTATGTTTCAACATTTGCATATGTTACTTCCTCTCTGCCAGGAAACTGCAAACTTTGTCTCTACCCTACACCTTAAAGCACTATGAATAGATTTCTCTCCCCAGCATACATTTGATTCTTAATCCCATGACTCATATACAATAATATGAAATAATAATGAAAAAGAAAAATAATAAATTACCAGCCCTAGAATACAGTCTGCTCAGAACTAAGGACTCAGAGGTACTCTGGCATGTGTTCAACTGTTAAGACACAACTGCTACTTTATGTATACTAGTTCTTTACTAAGACATAGAAATTCTCCACCAAACTGTTTTTCTCATTATTTTCCTTGTGCATACAGTTTTTACATTACAAAAATGCTGTGCTGTTGTACAGAGTTCATTACTATTTTTAAGAACTTCATTTTACTGTGCAAGCCAAGGATTTCAGTGTTTCTGCAAATCAGATAACAGTATTTTGCCAAGAATTATTTCAAAATATATCATTTCCAAAGAAGAACAAGATATTGGTTGTTTTAAATAAACAAATGTCTAGCAATCTGAGTAAATGACTCAGTATTTTGGATGGCCTCTTAACTTTGTAAGGATATCTCAAAAATTGGATTCAAAAGGACTGGAATTGGACAAAACCAGTTTTTCATGTAAAATAGTTTTTCTTTACAAACAAAGAATCAAGTTTGGTGGTGGTAATGGTGACAGAAAATGGTAAAGGGGATTTAAATTATTTCTGACCTCACTGTTTAAGCTTCATAAGCCATCAGCAGATGAGGGAAAAAAAAAGTCTGTTTAATTCAACATTTTATATTCAGAGTTTTCAAGCATATTGTTTGAAAACATGTCTGTTTTCTGCAGCCTGTTATGGCTTCTGAAAGGCTGCCACTGGGGAGTAGACATACCTGCCAAGATTTCCTTCTCAAGTATGTGTCTATGAATGTTAGAACATCTTCTGTTATGCCAAGCTCATTAGCTTTCATGGACACGACTGAAGCGACTTAGCAGCAGCAGCAGCCTGCCATAAAGCTCTGCATTAAGGCTACAAAACATAACATTTTATACAACCATTCTACTTTAAACTCATCATGAAACAGGTACTCTGTAGGCTTTTTATCATCCTCCATCTTAAGGGGGTGGAGGAAGTTTGGAAACCAGAGTGAAACCAAACCAGAACCAATGCTTTATTTAGCTCCATAAACAACCAACAGTACCTAATATATACGTTAACAAGCACTTTTCCCCTAGGAAGCATGAGACCAGGAACAACTTATGACTATTCCTTCACCTATTTTTTTTTAAAGCTCAAGACCAGGAAGCTATAATATCTATGTATGTTTCAACATTTGCATATGTTACTTCCTCTCTGCCAGGAAACTGCAAACTTTGTCTCTACCCTACACCTTAAAGCACTATGAATAGATTTCTCTCCCCAGCATACATTTGATTCTTAATCCCATGACTCATATACAATAATATGAAATAATAATGAAAAAGAAAAATAATAAATTACCAGCCCTAGAATACAGTCTGCTCAGAACTAAGGACTCAGAGGTACTCTGGCATGTGTTCAACTGTTAAGACACAACTGCTACTTTATGTATACTAGTTCTTTACTAAGACATAGAAATTCTCCACCAAACTGTTTTTCTCATTATTTTCCTTGTGCATACAGTTTTTACATTACAAAAATGCTGTGCTGTTGTACAGAGTTCATTACTATTTTTAAGAACTTCATTTTACTGTGCAAGCCAAGGATTTCAGTGTTTCTGCAAATCAGATAACAGTATTTTGCCAAGAATTATTTCAAAATATATCATTTCCAAAGAAGAACAAGATATTGGTTGTTTTAAATAAACAAATGTCTAGCAATCTGAGTAAATGACTCAGTATTTTGGATGGCCTCTTAACTTTGTAAGGATATCTCAAAAATTGGATTCAAAAGGACTGGAATTGGACAAAACCAGTTTTTCATGTAAAATAGTTTTTCTTTACAAACAAAGAATCAAGTTTGGTGGTGGTAATGGTGACAGAAAATGGTAAAGGGGATTTAAATTATTTCTGACCTCACTGTTTAAGCTTCATAAGCCATCAGCAGATGAGGGAAAAAAAAAGTCTGTTTAATTCAACATTTTATATTCAGAGTTTTCAAGCATATTGTTTGAAAACATGTCTGTTTTCTGCAGCCTGTTATGGCTTCTGAAAGGCTGCCACTGGGGAGTAGACATACCTGCCAAGATTTCCTTCTCAAGTATGTGTCTATGAATGTTAGAACATCTTCTGTTATGCCAAGCTCATTAGCTTTCAAGGATTCAAAGAAAAAAAAATCTGTATGATGTGGCAGAGGGTGTGAGAGAATTGGCCATTTAAGTACTAACATTTATTTGCCATATAAATGTTCTTAGACATTTATTTAGAGTTGTAATGGCTCACTGCATCCACTGGATTAAACATCCAGCATATGAGACACATGCCAAATTTAGAGAACCCAACACTATGAAAGGGCTTCCTTGGTAGCTCAAGTGGGAAAGAATCCACCTGCAATGCAGGAGACCCTGGTTGGATACCTGGGTCAGGAAGATCCCCTGGAGGAGGGCATGGCAACCTACTCCAGTATTCTTGCCTGGAGAATTCCCATGGACAGATGGGCCTGGCAGGGTACAGTCCAAGGGGCCACAAAGACTCACACACGACTGAGCAACTAAGCACAGCACTGTGAAAGGTACAAAGTCTTACGTTAGATGTACACAGAATCCTATCCCAGGTGTGAGGTTCTGCAAATTGAGTTTACTGCATCTGTTTCCTTGTCTATAAAATGATAATAGAAATTCCTTTTCATAGTTATTAAAAAGAATAAGCATAAGAAACATAACCCCCAAAGAAGGAAGAGATGCCCTGATGTCCATTCTTACTTACAGTAATAACTCGGCGTCTCTTCTTCAGGAGTGGAAGTTAGTCATTTAGTTGTGTCCTACTCTCTTGTGACCCCATGGACTGCAGCCCACCAGGCTCATCCCTGGAATTCTCCAGGCAAGAATCCTGGAGTGGGTTGCCATTTCCTTCTCCAGGAGATCTTCCGAACCCAGAGATTGAACCGGGGTCTCCCACATTGTGGGCAGACTCTTTCCTGACTGACCCACCAGGGGAGCCACCTCTTCTTGAGGAGGGAGAATAGTGGAGGCAGGCTTATCATCTGGGTCTACTTCAGACACATGGTTACATCGTAAGTAGTCTTAGTTTTTCAGCAGACTGAAACAGTGACAAAACTGAAGAAATTTTAACCTTCCAACACTTTGAAAGAAGGGGTATATTTTTTTTCACTAAGACAGTGGGTGGCTTAACTGAATGAAGCAACCTGAAAACCAGACTGAGCAAGGTCCAAAACACTCTCAGACTTAATGACTATGGTGACTGAGATCACCCACTGGATCCAATTACAGTAATTGGAATATAACTAATAAATCTCTTTAACTCGGTTATCAGAAAGTGAGAAAATATTAAGAAACTTTCCTTGAAAAATCTTCCTTACGCTGAAAAAATCCAAACTTCAAAATCTTATTTCTCTGTCTACCACAAAGCCACAGAGGATCTGCTTGAATTTCAAGACATTAGCTATTAGTGCACATGGTGGGTGCTTCAAGGTGAGCTGCCTGGGATGCTCACTTATCAGTCTGTCCTTCTGTATCTAACTCAGTCATAAACACCACTGTTTGCTGACAAATGGAAAGGTGGAGGGCTTCTGCACGAAGGTAAAGCCAACAAACTGTCACTTAGCTGTAAACGCATATAGATGGCTACATACACGTATTAAATAGCTTCACTTTTTATATTCTGTTTATAAATGTTTTATACATCTTTTGTTACTTTTAAGTATCATTGAAGTACCATTATTTTATTCTTCCTTTTGGGAAAGAGATTTTATTTTTAATCATCTAAATTGTTTACTGTGTAAAAATCCTAATGATTATTGGAGACCTTGAATTCAGAACACTGTTCAACTCTAGTATTTATTTTTCTCTGTAAATTGTGATAAAATTTTCATGTAGACAGTCATATAGGCAAATCACAAGTAAATAGTAACATCTCTTTCTTAACAGTTTTTTATTCCTCGTATTTCTTTCTCCATTCTTATGCTTTGACCAAGATCACAACGAAAATGATGAAGAGCAGATGACTGTAGGCATCATTCCTAAGATACTTGCTAGAGATTTTAAGATACTGTTAACCTAAAAAACATAAATGATATCACACACTCTAGGAAGCCTGTCATGACTTTTCAGTACTCAAGATTAGGTGTCCTTCCTATGTAGTATGTAATCCTCTAATCTTGTGTGCTTACTTCCATCACAGCATGCAGAATATTACATGATTTATCTCTTGATTAGTTTGATTAGTATCCCCGCAATGAATTACAGTCAGGTGGGGTTTATGTCTTACCTTTATATCTCTGGTACCTAATAATTATCAGGCACATAGTAGAGACAAAAGAAAAGAGTTGCTGGGAAAAAAATAGCTGAATGAGTACATTTCCAAGTGCTTCGGACTCTAAGAGTCTGTAAGTATTTCTAGTGTAATTAGTAAAAATACACTAATCCCTAGTGTATTTCTAAATGTATTCACCGAACATTTATCTAGCACTCGTAATATGCCAAGTACACATGGAAAGACATTTCATTTTAGTTGCAAAAACCGAAGGAATAGAGCACAATCTACATTAACGGTGAACTTAAGTTATATCACCTAAGTCCTACAAGTTAATTCTTCTAATCCAGACTTGATTTTCATGACAGTTATAATCTGGATCACTTTGTTAATATTATACAACTTGGACCATTACCCAAAGAAACAGGGTAAATGTGTTAACATACCAGAGACACCATGGCCCAGCCAGTCTTGTTGTAGATGAACTCCAAGTTGTTCCTTCTTAAATAGAGCAGGCCACCCACAAGTGACACCAACAGAGCCAGAGCAATGGTGCCAGAGTAGTTGGGTGGCCTGAAGACACGAACCTGCAACAACACGATGAAACGGTTAAAGGAAAATATTAATTTTTTCCTCTGATGTTCCTGTCCTTCTGATCTTTAACACATGCAATTCAGAAAGGTGCCACCTTACTTTTCATACCAGGCACTAACATTCCTTTTGTTCTTTATGAGTCAAAAATACAAGCCCTAAAACATCGTGGCTATGTAACAAAACGTGCTCTTCTGGTGCTTTTAGGTGCAAAACCTACTTACATTCAACCCAGACCTATTCTGGTTCATGACGATGAAGCAGATGATCATGATGATCCCAAACACGGGATCATCTGGTAAAAAGGAGAGGTGAGATGGGGGGACTACTACTTGTATTATTTTTCAACTTGGAATTTTTTTAAGACATTTTCTTTTAAACAACTTTATTGAGCTTTAATCCATATACCATACAATTCACCCATTCAAAGTGTACAATCCAGTGATTTTTTAAAAAACATATTCACATAAGTGCAGCCATCACCACAGTCAGTATCAGAACATTTGAATCACTTCAAAAGGAAATCCCATTCCCTTCTGGCATCCACTCTCTTATTCCTCTCACCCTCCAGCCTTAAGCAACCATTAATCAATCTACTTTCTAACTCCATACATTTACTCTGCAATTTCGTATAATATGTAGTCTTTTGTAACTGGCTTCTTTCACTCAGTATCATCTTCTCAAGGCTCATCCTTGTTGTAAAATGTGCCACTGCTTCATTCCTTTTCATGGCTAGTATTTCCTTGTGTGGATAGCACACTTTGCTTATCCATTAGCCTAATAATCAGTTGGATATTTGGGTTGTTTGCACCTTCTGGCTCTATATGAATAATGCTGCTGTAAACATTTTGCACAAGTTTTTGCATAGTGTATGTTTTCTTTTCTCTTACATATGTATACCTAGGAGTAGAATTGCTGGGTCACATAAAAACTCTATGCTTAATGGTTTGAAGAACTGTCAAACTGTTTAACAAAGTGGTTGCACTATTTTGCATTCCCACAAGTGGTGTATGAGGATTCCTATTTCCCCAACTTACTTTACAAGCTGAGATACATTACAAGAACAAAGAAGCCAGCATGAAGGGGCTCCCACTAATCATACCTAGAACAATTTTGGTACCAAAATATTTAAGCATAGTACTAACAATCACTGGAGGGAAAAAACAATGTAAGATTGTGTACCAATGAATGAATGAAATAGAAAGAGGGGAGGACTCTTGCTTACAGTAAAATGCCAAGGATCAATCTGAAATATGGACAAAGTGCTAGAATGGGAACATCATCAGTCTACAACCAGCATGATGGAATCTGGATCAGGTAAGAGTCATCAATGGATGCTAAATACTGACAAAATTTTGATGAGGAGCAGGATATCTGCATGATCCTCAATGTCTCCACACAGGGAGCTTACTATTTAGGAGGGAGAGGGTAGGTCAACTGACAAAACTAGAATATGTACAGAGGCTCAAATAGAAGTAGTATATTAACCTGAGTCTGTGAACATAATAACTGCACAGTCCTATACTTCTTAGGAAAGACAATACACCTTAAAATGATTCAGAAAAAAATGTGTGCGGGTATGTAAGTACGTGTGTAGAGACAGGGCGAGGATGGGTAAGAGAGTAAGAATGCCAAAGCAAAAGCCATAAAAAGTTAAGAGTATGTGAATCCTGATATAGGGAATACATTGAGACTAGACTATTTCCATTTGTGGAACTACTTAAAGTTTGAAGTTATTTCCAAATATGTATTTTTTTTTTAACAAATGTGGATCTGTCAATAACATGTAAGTGTGATAAATAGTTTTAATCAGAAATGATTCTAACCTGAGTATTACTAATAGTACTTTCCAATGTTACATTTAATATTTTGTACCAAATAAATGATACATTGTAGAACTGAATATCTGCCTAAATATTTTCACCAAAATATCATTAATACCTATATTATTTTATGTACAATGATAGTAGTATGAGAGACATCTATCTCAACTGAGAAATATGCTTACACAAAATTAATATCCCTGTACTATGTCTAAGGGAAATGTAATTTTAAAATAGCTGGTTAGAACTGCTCACTGTAAAAAATTCTAGTGACATTAAGGAACAAAAGAGCCATAGCCATCCACACAGACATTAACTACCATCAACATTTTACATATCTCAGTAATATTTTGCTTTTCTAAATCAACTATAAATACTGTTTTTCTATCCTACTTTTTCACATGTTATCCTTTGAGCTTCTTTCTATGTCAAATAATGTTGCACACCACTGTTTGTCTAGACTGTACACATTTAATTCAATTCTCATTTTTAGATATGTGATTTCTGAGTGATTTTCTTCTATTAAAATGTGTAATTTTTTTCCCCATAGTTAATGGTTGTGGGAGAAGGGAAGGAAGGGAAGAATTATACTGTTAGAATTTATGGTCCTGAGAACAGAGTATGCCAGTGACATTTTCTCACATGGCTCATGAAAAGTGGGTATTATCCTATTGTTATTTGCCCAAAGGATAGATAAAAATTATATACCTGGTTTTTTAATTAGTGTCTTTGATTACTAAGACCACTGAGCAATATTCAGTATATTTTTTAGCCTCTGAAATTACTTTGTGTCTAACATGTATTCTTTAATGGTTCATTGATATTTTAAGAATCATTATTCTAAAAACCATTTAAATTCACCTAACTCATAGTTCAGCTTTCAGCTATCAGATGCAGTTTTCCTAAAGCAGAAGAAACTGAAAAAAATCCTGTGTCCTTATTATAATGTTATACCCAAACAAGCTAATTAGCCTATTATTAAAACTGTGGGGAATAAAAACATACATGAACATCCGTTCTGTCAGCAATCCACTTTGCTAGTTGTTCAGCACCAAATCCAATTCTTTGAAGGTCAAAAGTATCAGCTCTCTTGGGTCTGCCTTTTGGAGGAAAATGCATGAATGTAGGAGCGGAGTTAATGTTGAGCTGTAAAACATGAGATAAAAAGACTAAATCTAATATCCCAGCTATTTTTTCCTGTGTGAATTTTGGAACGACAGTATTTATTATGAAAAATCCAAGTGGATTTCCAGAGCTTAACTACTGTTTTTATTCATCTTGATATACTGCTAAATAGAAAAGAACTTATGAATTAGGCCAAGTTTGCTGAACCTTCACATACATCATTCATATTCTCAGCGGCATCCATCTATTTCATTGGTTATTTCCTTCTTTATTTTCTAGAATTCTACAACTAAAGAATGAAATGATTCAAAGTGCAAAACAGAAATACTAAAATTTGGGGGTACATGGATAATTTTCACTTCTTAAGCAGTTGTTAAAGAAAAAGGTTGATATTTGATGAAAGATATACATATATTATGTAATTAATTTTGAGTATATTGACTTTTTTAATTTAAAAAATTTTTTCTGTTCACCTCCTCTGTTATTTCAACTGTCTTAAAATGGTTACATCTCATTAATTATTTTCTAAAGGCAAGCTTCATTTGAAAAGTATGTTGAATACACACCACCCTAGTATAAATGGTGTTTATTAATAATAATCTAAAAACAAACATGAGGTTAATTTGCATTGGGGAATAAACTGCAAAGCATAGATACAGATTAAATTCTTGCTGCCCAAGAATTATGAAAAATGCTTCAAATGAAAGGCAAGGAGCTTTTTGGCCCCGGCTTCCAATATATATAGTTCAACATTCCCCAACAATGAGAAAAAAAAAAAAACATTCAAGTAACAACAAACATTAGATCACGGTGCAAGGTAAAGATACAGCAGTACCAGCTGGGGTGTACATGTTATGGACATTCAGTAATTTTTACTAAATTGAACAAAACACAGTCCCCAATTCCTTTCTCCCACTCCACACTTTGTTCGTGTGTGTTTTCCTGATAGGTGCACACAAGACAGTTACAGCCAGCATGACTGCTAGCGTCGAGCTCCCTCTAACACATCACTGACTTGCTGGTCTGTTGTCAGACACTTAGCCTCAGCCATCACACGGGAGTCACATACAATTTACTTTCTGAACAAGTCCCTAACAAGCCCAGGACTATCAAATTTCTACATGACATCATTTAACCTTATATAACCTCCCTTAAAGCTCAACATTCAGAAAACTAAGATCATGGCATCTGGTCCCATCATTTCATGGGCAATAGATGGGGCAACAGTGTCAGACTTTATTTTGGGGGTTCCAGAATCACTGAAGATGGTGACTGCAGCCATGAAATTAAAAGACGCTTACTCCTTGAAAAGAAAGTTATGACCAACCTAGATAGCATATTCAAAAGCAGAGACATTACTTTGCCAACAAAGGTCCGTCTAGTCAAGGCTATGGTTTTTCTAGTAGTCATGTATGGATGTGAGAGTTGGACTGTGAAGAAGGCTGAGTGCTGAAGAATTGAGGCTTTTGAACTGTGGTGCTGGAAAAGACTCTTGAAAGTCCCTTGGACTTCAAGGAGGTCCAACCAATCCATCCTAGAGGAGATGAGTCCCTAATGTTCATTGGAAGGACTGATGCTGAAGCTGAAACTCCAATACTTTGGTCACCTCATGCAAAGAGTTGACTCACTGGAAAAGACTCTGATGCTGGGAGGGATTGGGGGCAGGAGGAGAAGGGAACGACAGAGGATGAGATGGCTGGATGGCATCACCGACTCAATGGACATGAATTTGGGTAAACTCTGGGAGTTGG
The DNA here is from genome assembly GCA_006410675.1 of Oreotragus oreotragus. Lineage (NCBI taxonomy): Eukaryota > Metazoa > Chordata > Mammalia > Artiodactyla > Bovidae > Oreotragus > Oreotragus oreotragus. The sequence continues at coordinate 171,283 of SJYX01008047.1, read as the reverse complement.
TGATGGACAGGGTGGCCTGGTGTGCTGCAATTCATGGGGTTGCAAAGAGTCAGACACGACTGAGCGACTGAACTTAACTGAACTGAACCCCCCCTTAAATGATGTCATAAGGATGAGACACTAATCAAAAAGGACTCATGTCCTACTACTTATAAGGATACCAATCCTACTGAAATTCGTCAAGATTATATCATCATCACTGCTAACATTGAGTCTTTATATTCCAGGGACACTTCTAAGTGGTTCATGTGTTTTCTTTCATTTAGCTTCACAACAATCCAAAGAGAAATTTATCATTTTTATCTGTTTCATACATGAAGACATTAAGGTATAGAGAGGTTACGTCCCTTGTCCAAGAATACAAAGTTAATATATGGAGATGATAAAATACGTAGATAAAATCTGAGCTCAACTGTCTGGCTCCCTGATCCCTGTTAACCTATAGTTATTAATTTTTTGTGTTTATCAGGGATTAGTTTGGGTATCCTCGTCTCTTTTTTTCTCACACTGTCTGACCCAGTTCTTTACCAGGTCATGGAAACGCATTTAGACTCAAGCTAATTTTAAGTGGACCATTAGTGAATATTTTTGCTTGCTTGCTTTCAGACTGGTAATTCATTCTTCTTTGCTGATTTCTAGTTTCATCCTTACGACATCATTTAACCTTAATTACCCCCTTAAAGGGCTTCCCTTGTGGCTCAGCTGGTAAAGAATCTGCCTTCAATGCGGATACCTGGGTTTGATCCCTGGGTTGGGAAGATCCCCTGGAGGAGGGAACAGCTACCCATTCCAGGATGCTGGCCTGGAGAATTCCATGGACTGTATGGTCTATGGGGTCGCAAAGGTCAGACAGGACACCGACTTTCACTCACACTCACCCCACTTAAAGGCCTTTTATCCCCTCTAAAACAGCTTAAAGGTTAAGTAAAACTTCATTGTTGCTATTTAGTTGCTAAGTCGTACCCTACTCTTTTGCAACCCTGTCACTTGTAGCCCACCAGGCCCCTCTGTCCATGGGATTCTCCAGGCAAAAATACTGGAGTGAGTTGCCATTCATTCTCCAGTGGATCTTCCTGACCTAGGGACTGAACATTTGTCTCCTGTATTGCTGGTAGATTCTTTACCATCGAGCTACCAGGGAAGCCCCATGTAAAACTTACCTTGAATCTAGTATAAAATTTCACAAATTTATGCAAAATACCACCCAAAGAACATACAATTAAATATCAAAATAAAGTTAATGGGTCACACAGAGTCGTACACGACTGAAGCAACTTGGCAGGAGCAGCATGTAAACTGCCACTGTATGATGGAAAAAAAAAAATATTTCCTCTATGATGGAAAAGTTAAAATGTGTTTATTCACTAATGGCAAAAACTGTACTGATAAAGATAATATTAACTGTAATTAATCATATCACAGAATTTAGCAATTACTCATTGGAGTCACTGAACTGTGTTTTTACCTTGCACACAAAGATGTATCAACCATAACCAACTCCAATAAATATGCTATTGAAACAAAATATAACTCTCTTACCTGTTGAAAAATGTCTGTTCCCTCATCATAGTCCACTTTACTGAAGAAGAGTTTGTTACAAAAGGCAGATGAATAGCGCCAGGAGTTAGCCAGTATTTGATATTCTTCATTAGCTAGTCTGATAAGGATAATGGGACAGAGTGGAAACACTATCAGTATTCAAATGTTAACAAAGCTATTAATAAAAGAGGAATTCTGGGACAAAAGTTACCCTGGCTTTAGTAAGCACTGCAAGCTAAAAGTAGATTTTATATTTTAAATGGCTGTGGGGAAAAAAAAGAATATTCCATGACACATAAAAATTATCTAAAATTCAAATTTTTATCATTCATGAATAAAGGTTTCCTGCAACACAGCCACACTGAATTCATTTACTTATTGCTGCGGCTGCTACTAAGCTACATAAGGGCAGAGTTGAGGAATTCTAATAGAAAGTGTGAGGGCAAAAAGCTCATCCTGGCCCTTTGTATAAAAAGCACGACAACTCTTATCCTAGGGGATAAAATCATTTTGTGCCACTTCCTATATATATATAACTTAAATCTTCTAATGATTTTTAGCAAAAAACACAGAGCAATTTTTAAGAATTTTACAATTCACTTTAACAGGGAAATAAATATCATGGATATGTTATGTTACCTATATGATATATGATATGTTTTAAAACTGTAAGTATCAGTTATATTCCACCTTTACGTATTCCATCTAAAAATGCATTTACATTTGCACCTAAAAGTAAGCAAAGATTTGAGTAGCTAAACCAAATGCCACAAACAAGCCCTCCTCTAAGAGCATATTTATTCTTTCTTTGAATTCATCTCTATTGGACATTTTGCTGATACGCCAGATACAGAAGCTCTATTTTTTGATGTAGGCACGGAGGAGAAATAAGGAAAGGTTGGTTGCAAAAGGATGTAGGCACAGTCATGGAAAATGAAGCAACAGGGATTGCTAAAACTTAAAAAAAAGGAGAGGGAGCTTCTTCCATGTAGTTGACTCTTCACAGGAGATATGGTGAGTCCCTCTCCCAAAGAAATATAGATAGAAAAAGGTCTAATCTTACAATCACAAAAAAACTTGGAAAGGAGTCAGCAGCAGATAAAGAGATTTCAAGGAATATCTAGAAAATGTAAGGCTAGTGGAAAAGTTTTGATGGACGAAATTACAATCTCCAAGAAGACGGCAGTACAGAAGAATCTAGGAAAATACTGGATGAGAAGCGCAAAGCTGCTGGGTTGGAGGTTTCGTCTTGCTAACAAGCCAGCCTGTTACTGTCTCGGGTGCTGGCAGAAGCCACAGGACTCAGGGTCAGAGACCTAGAGGACTTTATTCTTCACGTTTGTATGCACCAGTTCCCTGGGCCCCAGAGTTCACGGGATGACACAAAAGGCCCTTCCTGGATGTCCACACACACAGCTGACTGGGTTACAGGACTGCACTACTGAGTTGGGGGACTTACTATTTTTCTAGTACAGGATGAAGATCTCCGTGCTCTGGGGAAAGACATAATGCCACTCCTTAAGGCTTGTCACTGCACACACAATCCTTTGCTTTCTTGGCGTACCCAGCAAGAACAGGCAGGATGATCACAGCCCATGGTTGACTGCTTTTCCCAACAGTAGTCATAAAAAAAAAAACAGTGCCAAATAAAAAAGAGCAAATAAAATAAGAGGGCACTTTAAAGAGGAAGTATGATTTCTCAAATTAAATACGGAGTTAAATAAAATTCACAGAACAAAAAGGACATAGGTAGACTATACTGGGGGGGAGGAAGGAGAAAGGGACCTAGATATTTAATCCAATAAATCCAACTTTCAAACAGAAAGAGCTCCAGAAAGAGAAGAGACAAAGGAGGTATTTCTGGAAACATAATACAATTAAAGGGACTAAGTATTCAAATTAAATACTTGCCAGGTTCTGAATAAGTGGAATAAGAAAAGACCAACATGTTGTGATACTTTAGAACGCTGTGGATAAAAAGAAGGTCCTAAAAACTTTCCGAGGAGAAAAGTATTTAACAAGGGCTAATAGTGAGACGGGGACTGGACCGGCTATTGGCAGCGCTCAGTGCCTGCAGAACACACCTGCAGAGTTTTGAGGGTGTGTTATTTTCCATCTAGAATTACATCAAGCCAAACAACTGATGAAGTTTGAAATAAACATGTTTGTAGAAATGTAAATTATGTGACATTACCCTAAGATATAATTAACAGAAAGGTACTAGGAACGGAAAAAATGAGAAAACCTGATGAAAATATATTAAAGGAACTGTAAGAAAAAAAAGGGATGACTAGGCAGGATATGGTGCAGGAGGAAAGGCAGAAGATGTGTAAGAAAGCTGCGATCCGACTACAAAGCTGTGAAATACAAATCAGAACAGGAATTTAATTGGACCTCAAGATGAAGAAGAGAATAGATTCTAAGCTACCATTATAATTAGAAAGCGTTGGACGATATCAAAGACTGTAGGGAGACATATTTGGTCCCACAACAGTAAGAATGATGACAACAAAATGAATATAAAAGGCAAGGTCTAAGAAGAAAATTAAAATGTATCATTATCTAGATTAATAGGTGATGAGAAAAATTAATTATTTTGAACATTTTCTTTTACACAGAAGTAGAGTTATAAGCAATAGCACAACACTGTAGAAAAGGAACCATAATAAAAACCTACTACTTTACAATTGATGTTATTTATGTGGAAACAGTAAGTCAACCTACAGACAGATATGATGATGGTCTATCAACGATGACCAATGCTATCAATGATGACAATATAGAAGTAGAGGTAACAGGATTTGGTTGGTAAGAGGGGAGGAGAGGTTATATTTGTTAACCTTTAACTTATGAAATCAAGAGATATCACTTATGAATAAGGAACAGAAGGATGCTATTTACTGTTATAATAATAAAAGAAAAAAGCTATAAAAATGTTAAGAGGTGAGATGAGTTAAATCCTCACTTGTTAGAGCCAGAAATGTAAAGATTAAGTGTACTGTATGAAATATACAAAAGTAACCTTTAGAGATTAAAAAAAAAGAAAACACAAAGGAATAACAGATTGCCTGTGGCTAACTGTGCAAACAGGTGAATGCAAGGGCTAGGGATAGTCTAGGCCTTTTTATTAACAAGGAGCCACATAACATTGCTATGATTGAAATATATCTATTTAAAAGAGCTAAAAATGAGCAAAGCTTTGATCTTCAGTCATTTAGCATAAAGACCTATCTGAGATCATTTAGCATAAAGACCTATCTGAGATCATTTAGCATAAAGACCTTAAGGGCACGTTTTATGGTAAAACAGTGCAAAAAACCTACCAGTGTAAACATCAGCCTGAGACTGTGTTATGCTCAGTAGGCAGAAAGCGGTATTATATATATTTTGAATCTGTGCAATGAAATAGAAGCTTGTAAAGCTTTGGTGCTTAAATAACATTTAACATGAGCACCTAATAGCAAAAAGTGAGCTATCTCCAAGGTTCCAAGGCCTGCTTTCATGGAGCTGAGGTTTTACTGAGGAGACCAACTAAATGAGAGAAAATCATTCAAAGCTAAAATAAATGCTGAGAGAAAAATTACACAGAATTGTACTACAGAAAACAGTGGAAGATCTACTTAGATGACACGGTCATAAAAGGCTTCTCAGATGAAGTGACATTAATACTCAAATTCCAAGGAAGAGAAAAATCCATCGCTGCGAAAAGCTCAAGAAAGAACATCTCAGGGAGCAGGAGTAGCAGGCATAAGACCCTAGAGAAAGAAAGAATTTAAGATGCTGATGAACTGAAGCTGTGATATAAATGAGAACATGCTCTCTGTTTAACAAACAGTGCCTCACAGCTTCTCTTCCAATCCTAAGTGAAAACAGAGTTAGGATGAATATGAGCTCTAAAATCTGATAAGATTTTTGTCATATGGAATATAATATCAGGGGCTTCCCTGGAGGCTAAGTGGTAAAGAAGCCCGCTACCAATGCAGAAGACGAGGGTTCGATCCCTGGGTCAGGAAGATCCCCTGGAGAAGGAAATGGCAACTCACTCCAGTATTCCTGCCTAGAGGATCCCACGGGCAGAGGAGCCTGGTGGGCTGCAGTCCATGGGGTTGCAAAGAGTCAAACATGACAGAGCAATCAAACACAACAAATTCAAAGAAAATATGTATGGTAACGTCATACAGTGAATTGGCACTGATGATTAAGTGAGCCTGAACATTTCTGCACACTGACAAGCCTGAAGAGAACAGTGCTCCCATTAAAAAAATAAATAAATTGTTTAAAGGACATCATTACAATTAGGAAAACAGGTTATTTTTATACAAAGGAACATTTTACACAAAAACACATTTTAAATTTTAAAACAGGGAAATGGCAAATCTTCAAAAACTGGCATTCTTACAATGATGATATTCTAAGAAATGAAAATGCTTCATTTTGAAAAGCAGGAAGAGAACAATCAAATTTTAGTATTCAACATCTGTGTATAATATCTTAAGAAATGATATGACTAGGATAATCTTGAACTTTTCCCTCATCATGTGATAACCTACTGCAGACCTATTAGATTCTATTAGGTATACAGTCATTCACTCCACAAATATATTTTAGTGGCAACAATGTGTCAGGTAATGAAGGACTGAATAATAAATGGAAGGACCCTGACCTCAAGAAGAATACATTCCATGGAAAAAAAGATGCCTCATCCAACTACACACAAAATGTCAGATAATTAGAAATACTCTGAACAAAATAAAACAAGAAGATGTGATAAGTGGTATTGAGAAGCCAAAAAGACGGATTCATTTTGCTGTCAAACTCCGTTTCCACACTGTCCACGTTCTCAGTTTAATTTCCAATAATCAACCGTGGGTTCTATCCTCTGCTCCAAAGTCCTAGATAACTGCCTATATAACAAAGACCTTGGGCAGAATAGAATACAACGTCTCCCACCCCCTGGCCACAATTTACATCTGCAATCTATGTCCATATGAACATACCACACACTCAAAGGGTCTCTCTGTTTGACACTCCGTGTTCATTCTTAAACTTTAAAGTATTAAATCCTTTGCTTAACATGTCCTCCATTCTTTCAAAAAGCTTGCTCCAAAATGCTTCCCCTTCAAATCTCTACAGTTTCTCAGCTACCAAGCAGTGCTATTTATGTACATATTGTTCTGTTTATGCATTTTATGTTTATGCATTGATTGTTCAGTGGCTAATACCTAGTCCAGAATCGGTATTTAAGGTTTGATGACGAATAATATAATTTCCTAAAGAGTCTGTGCATATATACAATACACACACAACCCCACACACCCTAAGTAACTCTAAACTAGAGACTATGAAATCTCGACAGTCTGACTAAAAGCCTGCTTAGTCAGATTTATGCCACAGATCAATGTCCTTTTTAAGATCAATCTGCTTCACTATACTTCAGGAGGAAAAAAGAAATACCTTACACCATATACCATCACAAATATATGCTATTTGTCAAAGGAACAGTGGTCTTGACTTGAAAGATTATAATGACTAAAACATCTCCTAATATGTTCCTAATATCAATTTCACATGCAATACAGAAGGTACATCTTAATCATCATTGGTATGTATTCAGTGTTTTCATATGTTTTGCAAATAATAAAAGAAATACATCACAGTCTCCACCTCTAAGGTGCTTGTTAGAGAATAGAAAAGACACACACTAACATACAAATGAGATACATATACTGAAAAAAAACCCCTGCAGACTGCAGGTGCTATACAGCATATAAAGAAGGAAATCACAGTGAGATAGAGCAGCTGGACAAAAGTGTGAATGTAAAAATATTCAGGAAAGAATGGAAGGGCTAAACAGTAAGCAAGGAAGGACAGGAAGAGGGTATTAAGGTAAGAGAGGAGTATAAACAAAGACAACCCAGTCTGAAATGTGTATTATGTAGTTAAATAATAGAATATAAGTTTCATGTCAGAAAATAGGAAAGAAGAAACTGATACCTGTCTTCCAACAGAAAGATACACAAGATCTTAACTTTATTCTGTAAATAGTGAACAGCTACTGAGTGTTTTGAAAGAAGTAGATTATGTAAAATATTGATTAAGGAAGCTGTAATTGGCAGCAGAGGGCATAATATATTAGAGGAAGAGAAAATAAATGTTTGTAAGCCACTTAGAATGTTACTATAATGGTCTAGTTGGGAAAATCTACTAGGCTATTAAAATAGTATATAATGAAGATATGACCTGTTTCTTACACATATTCCTTTAGCATCTACCACACCAAAACAACCAGCAAAATTTTCTACACATTTTGCTTCTAGTTAAGAATCCATCTGGCTAGAATAAAGAATTCCAGGGGAGCTGAGAAAATTACATTTTTTTTCAACACAAATACAATACTTAGTGAAAATTTAATACTGACAAGGTAAATGGGGCTTTCTTCTGTTGAATATAATTTAGTAGCAATAGGACTAGAAACCAGATATGTCTGTCACAAAAAGTAATTCAATAAGCCTAAGAAATACATATTTCAATGTTGATAATGTCTATTTAGAATATAAAAGACTTGGTAGAAGGAATGTGCAAATATTAACATATGTCCCATAACATAAACCCTGTTCTCTAAACTTAACTCCATTACATCTTATCCCTCCATTTTTCAACTTCCTCATGCTTAAGCCTAACTAATGACAAAGGAAGTCACTGCCTTCTTGCAAAGATTTGTGTCAGCTTATTCTAATGAGCAAAGGCATCACTAGTACTTATTAGAATCCTACCAACTTCACTGTTTCCTGAAACTGAAAGCTGAGAACCACAAATGCTCCAGCTGGTTTTAGAAAAGGCAGAGGAACCAGAGATCAAATTGCCAACATCCGCTGGAGCATGGAAAAAGCAGATGGTGATGAGCAGGGAGGCCTGGCGTGCTGCGATTCATGGGGTCGCAAAGAGTCGGACACGACTGAATGACTTAACTGAACTGAACAGACATCAAAATCCCAATGTATGCTTTTTAGTTATGTTTATGATGAATTATAAAGACTGAATTATAAAATTATAAAGATTGAATTCAAAAGAAGAGGCAGCAAAGGATGAGATGGTTGGATAGCATCACCGACTCAATGGACATGAGTTTGAGCAAACTCTGGAAGACAGTGAAGGACAGGGAAGCCTGGCATGCTGCAGTCCATGGGGTCAAAAAGAGTTGGGCATGACTTAAGTGGCTGAACAACAGCTACTTGATATATTGCATAGATACATCAGAGTATGTCTTCATAAAACATCAAATTAATACTGGAGTGGGTAGCCTTTCCCTTCTCCAGGGGATCTTCCCAACCCAGGTCTTCTGCATTGCAGGTGGAATGCAATGCTCACATACCTGCTGAGCCACACGGGAAGCCCAAGAATACTGGAGTTGGTAGCATATCCCTTCTTCAGCAGATCTTCCCAACCCAGGAATCAAACCAGGGTCTCCCGCATTGCAGGTGGGTTCTTCACCAACTGAGCTATCAGGGAAGCCCCAGTTAATCTCTACGGATGATTATATATACAGAGAGAGATCTGGGTTGAGCAGAACCCCCTATTCCTTATGGCTCAGGTATGCTGGAGAGGAAAGTTGGGAAACGACATGCTGCACAAAGATTTTGACAGTGGCTTCTCTCTGGTTGTGCCACACGTATTCAGGATGCTACTTAATATACGCAAAGATATTAAATAGACCCGATGCCTCTGAAGCGCTGAAGATTCACTACCACTTTGTAACTGGCTCTGTATAGTTCACTACTTCTATGATAAAGATGTTGTGTCCATTACACTGTTTTCTGTGCATCTATTTTTTCCTCAGAAAACTATTCTAACATGAATATGATTCCAACACATATCCTACAGCAAAAATGTATATGAACATAAGATATACTAAACTGTATATAACATGCACATACAACTCAGTTTATGAGTCAGTAGAATTTTTGTTCTCAAGAAAACTGGTAACACAAACATATAAGAAAGCTTAAAGGCTGTATGCTAAGAAAACTGACACATAATGTAGGTAAAAGAAAGGAATGGCACAGAGACTAAGTCCAGTCCATAATTTGTTTTCAGAGATCATACTGGCGTTGAAATTCTGCAACAATTGTATAAACACGGAAAGAGAGACCAAATGACCAAATACATAATATTGGTGGGATCCAGGGTTTCAACTTGTGGAAAGCAGATAAAACTCAGAATGAGGAAAATAGAGGAAAAACTCTACAGTATTAGCTTAGAAGAGGAGCTATCCAATTAAAGTCGTAAGTTATATGTCTTGATTAATTTATATGACACATACATACACACACATATGTACATACGTCTTAGCTCTGTTAAAAAAGTCTGAAAACACTGATACTATTGCAACAGTAAAGAGTGCAACTTACCCAGGTGTTGCTTTCTATTGTTTCCTACAAAAGGAGGAAGGACACCTCAAAAAGAGAAATGCTTCTTTCAGTTCCAGGAATACATATAAAGTAGGCTTAGAACATTTTACTGAGCCAGAAAGGAAAGACTAACAGAGGCATTCAAATGACATGGGAGTTGGTTTCCACTGGAAATTTAGGGCAACCTGAAGAGTGAAGAATAATCACAGTAATGGGTTAATGAATAAACAAGAAGCTTTGAGTAGAGATACTCCAAGGGGAAAATGGAGGAAGGAAGAGTTCTCCTTTATAGACAAATACCAACTAATTAACGTAGATGCAAAGACAGAATGTTCAAAATCACCCCTTCACAATCATCAATGAAACATCAAATTCAGGCAGAGATTTTCAATAGATGTTACAATCACTGAGTAAAGTACCAAGAAATCGGATAGTTACATAATTTCGAAGTATTCCCCCCTCTTAACCTATTCACCTCCTGCTAACACTTATTACCAGGGAAGAATATATTTGTACAACAGAAAGATGCAGGGATCCCCACCATGATCAAGTAATTGATTTCACCTCTGGTATCTGAAAGAACTAACATTATATCTAGTGAAAGCTATCGTTTTTCCAGTAGTCATGTATGGATGTGAGAGTCCGACTATAAAGAAAGCTGGGCAACGAAGAATTTATGCTTTTGAACTGTGGTGTTGAACAAGACTCTTTTAAGAGTCCCTTGGACTGCAAGGAGACAGAACCTGTACATCCTAAAGGAGATCAGTCCTAAGTGTTTATCAGAAGGACTGATGCTGAAGCTGAAACTCCAATACTTTTGGCCACCTGATGTGAAGAACTGACTGACTGGAAAAGACACTGATGCTGGCTATGACAGTGGCTTCTCTCTGGTTGTGCCACACGTATTCAGGATGCTACTTAATATACGCAAAGATATTAAATAGACCCGATGCCTCTGAAGCGCTGAAGATTCACTACCACTTTGTAACTGGCTCTGTATAGTTCACTACTTCTATGATAAAGATGTTGTGTCCATTACACTGTTTTCTGTGCATCTATTTTTTCCTCAGAAAACTATTCTAACATGAATATGATTCCAACACATATCCTACAGCAAAAATGTATATGAACATAAGATATACTAAACTGTATATAACATGCACATACAACTCAGTTTATGAGTCAGTAGAATTTTTGTTCTCAAGAAAACTGGTAACACAAACATATAAGAAAGCTTAAAGGCTGTATGCTAAGAAAACTGACACATAATGTAGGTAAAAGAAAGGAATGGCACAGAGACTAAGTCCAGTCCATAATTTGTTTTCAGAGATCATACTGGCGTTGAAATTCTGCAACAATTGTATAAACACGGAAAGAGAGACCAAATGACCAAATACATAATATTGGTGGGATCCAGGGTTTCAACTTGTGGAAAGCAGATAAAACTCAGAATGAGGAAAATAGAGGAAAAACTCTACAGTATTAGCTTAGAAGAGGAGCTATCCAATTAAAGTCGTAAGTTATATGTCTTGATTAATTTATATGACACATACATACACACACATATGTACATACGTCTTAGCTCTGTTAAAAAAGTCTGAAAACACTGATACTATTGCAACAGTAAAGAGTGCAACTTACCCAGGTGTTGCTTTCTATTGTTTCCTACAAAAGGAGGAAGGACACCTCAAAAAGAGAAATGCTTCTTTCAGTTCCAGGAATACATATAAAGTAGGCTTAGAACATTTTACTGAGCCAGAAAGGAAAGACTAACAGAGGCATTCAAATGACATGGGAGTTGGTTTCCACTGGAAATTTAGGGCAACCTGAAGAGTGAAGAATAATCACAGTAATGGGTTAATGAATAAACAAGAAGCTTTGAGTAGAGATACTCCAAGGGGAAAATGGAGGAAGGAAGAGTTCTCCTTTATAGACAAATACCAACTAATTAACGTAGATGCAAAGACAGAATGTTCAAAATCACCCCTTCACAATCATCAATGAAACATCAAATTCAGGCAGAGATTTTCAATAGATGTTACAATCACTGAGTAAAGTACCAAGAAATCGGATAGTTACATAATTTCGAAGTATTCCCCCCTCTTAACCTATTCACCTCCTGCTAACACTTATTACCAGGGAAGAATATATTTGTACAACAGAAAGATGCAGGGATCCCCACCATGATCAAGTAATTGATTTCACCTCTGGTATCTGAAAGAACTAACATTATATCTAGTGAAAGCTATCGTTTTTCCAGTAGTCATGTATGGATGTGAGAGTCCGACTATAAAGAAAGCTGGGCAACGAAGAATTTATGCTTTTGAACTGTGGTGTTGAACAAGACTCTTTTAAGAGTCCCTTGGACTGCAAGGAGACAGAACCTGTACATCCTAAAGGAGATCAGTCCTAAGTGTTTATCAGAAGGACTGATGCTGAAGCTGAAACTCCAATACTTTTGGCCACCTGATGTGAAGAACTGACTGACTGGAAAAGACACTGATGCTGGCTAAGATTGAAGGCAGGAGAAGAAGGGGACAACAGAGGATGAGATGGTTGGATGGCATCACCAACTCAATGGACATGAGTCTGAGCAAGCTCCTGGAGTCAGCGATGGACAGGGAGGCCTGGCATGCTGCAGTCCATGGGGTTGCAAAGAGTCAGACACGACTGAGCAACTGAATTGAAGTGAACATTGTATGTCTCCTGATACAATGCAGTAAGAAGTACACAGATAATTGCTATAGTACTTGTGTAAAAATTAGTCACTGAATTTAATCATGAGGAAATAAGTAAATCCAGATCATGGAAAAATATACAAGGCAAGTTGTCTGAATTCCTTAAAAAAATGAAAAAGCAGACTATATCACTGAACTAATGTCAACTCATTTAAAAATGATGTTATTCTGATTATGTTAGAATGTCGTATTAAAATATACAAAATTAAATATTTAGTGATGATATTTCATGATGTCTTTATTTGCTGGTACGTGACTCATCTGCTTCAAGATGGCAGAATAGGATGGGGAGACCACTTTCTCCCAAAAAAATTCATCAAAAATCATTTGAATGCTGAGCAACTTCCACAAAACAACTTCTGAACACTGGTGGAGGACACCAGGCCCCCCAAAAGACAGGCCATTCTCTTCTAAAGGAGGCAGGACAAAATATAAAAGACAAAAAGAGAGACAAAAGAGTTAGGGACAGAAACCTATCCTAGGCAGGAAGTCGTGAATGAGAAGTTTCCACACAGTAGGAAACCCACCCACAGCGGGGTATGTGGGGGAATACACGCCTAATTGCAACTGCGGAAAAGAGAACTTTCCAGCCAAAGGCTCTAACATAACAAAGCAACCTAATGCTCGGCCTGGCCCACTCACAGAACAGAAGATTGAGCAAACACCAAAGAAGAGCTAGCCAGCTGCATACAGGTCCCTCCCCACCCAGAGCCAGAGAGGAAGGGTGCCCAAAGAACTAAGGACAGAGGTTCCTGACAATGTACAGTCATGTCCGGCTCTTTAGGAACCCATGGACTGTAGCCTACCAGGCGCCTTGGTCCATGGGATTTTCCAGGCAAGAGTACTGCAGTGGTTGCCATTTCCTTCTCCAGGGGATCTTCCTGACCCAGGGATCAAACCTGGATCTCCCACATTATAGGCTGAGGCTTTACTGTCTAAGCTACCAGAGAAGCCCTGACGATGTACAGGGGGCCGGTAATCAAGACCATCCCCAGGAAAAAGAAATGGAAAGAAGCAAAATGGTTGTCTGAGGAGGCCTTACAAATTGCTGAGAAAAGAAGAGAAGCGAAAGGCAAAGGAGAAAAAAAAAAAGATATGCTTTATTTGAATGCAGAGTTCCAAAGAAAAGCAAGCAGTGATAAGAAAGCCTTCCTCAAACATTAATGCAAAGAAATAGAGGAAAACAATAAAATGGGAAAGACTAGAGATCTCTTCAAGAAAATTAGAGATACCAGGGAACATTTCATGCAAACGTGGGCTCAATAAAGGACAGAAATGGTATGGACCTAACAGAAGCAGAAGATATTAAGAAGAGGTGGCAAGAATACACAGAACTATAGGAAAAAAAAATCTTCATGACCCAGATAACCATGATGGTGTGAACATTCACCTAAAGCCAGATATCCTGGAATGCAAAGTCAAGTGGGCGTTAGGAAGCATCACTACAAACAAAGTTAGTGGAGGTGATGGAATTCCAGTTGAGCTATTTCAAATCAGATGATGCTGTGAAAGTGCTTTCAAAGTTGAAAGTGAAAGAAGGTGAAAGTCTCTTAGTCGTGTCCAACTCTTTGCAACCCTGTGGAATTCTCCAGGCCAAATACTGGAGTGGGCATTCCCTTCTCCAGCGGATCTTCCTGACCCAGGAATTGAACCACGGTCTCCTGCACTGCAGGTGGATTCTTTACCAACTCAGCTATCAGGGAAGCCCAATAAGCCAGCAATATGCAGCCCAATATGCTGCATTCAATATGCCAGCAAAATCTGGAAAACTAAGTAGTGTCCACAGGACTGGAAAAGGTCAGTTTTCACTCCAATCCCAAAGAAAGGCAATGCCAAAGAATGTTCAAAGGTCCACACAATCGTACTCATCTCACACACTAGCAAAGTAATGCTCAAAATTCTCCAAGCCAGGCTTCAACAGCACGTGAACCATGAACTTCCAAATGTTCAAGCTGGATGTAGAAACAGCAGAGGAACCAGAGATCAAACTGTCAACATTCACTAGATCATTGAATAAACAAGAGAGTTCCAGTAAGCCATCTACTTTTGCTTTATTGACTATGCCAAAGCCTTTGACTGTGTGTATCACAACAAACTGTGGAAAATTCTGAAAGAGATGGGAATACCACACAACCTGACCTGCCTCCTGAGATATCTGTAAGCAAGTCAAGAAGCAAAAGTTAAAACTGGACACAGAACAACAGGCTGGTTCCAAACTGGGAAAGGAGAATGTCAAGGCTGTATATTGTCACCTGCTTATTTAACTTCTATGCAGAGTACATCAATGCAAAGTGCAGGGCTGGATGAAGCACAAGCTGGAATCAAGATTGTTAGGAGAAATATCAATAATTTCAGATATGCAGATGACACCATGCTTACGGCACACAGTGAAGAACTAAAGAGCCTCTTGATGAAAGTGAAAGGAGAGTGAAAAAGTTGGGTTAACACTCCACATTCAGAAAACGAAGATCATGGCATCTGGTCCCATCACTTCATAGCAAATAGATGGGGAAACAGTGGAAACAGTGACAGACTTTATTTTGGGGGGCTCTAAAATCACTGCAGATGGTGACTGCAACCATGAAACTAAAAGATGCTTGCTCCGTGGAAGAAAAGCTGACCAACCTAGACAGCGTATTAAAAAGCAGAGACATTACTTTGTCAACAAAGGTCCATCTAGTCAAGGCTATGGTTTTTCCAGTGGTCATGTATGGATCAAGATTGCCAGGAAAAATATCAATAACCTCAGATATGCTGATGACACCACCCTTATGGCAGAAAGTGAGGAGGAGCTAAAAAGCCTCTTGATGAAAGTGAAGGAGGAGAGCGGAAAAGTTGGCTTAAAGCTCAACATTCAGAAAACGAAGATCATGGCATCCGGTCCCATCACTTCATGGGAAATAGATGGGGAAACAGGGGAAACAGTGGAAACAGTGTCAGACTTTATTTTGGGGGGCTCCAAAATCACTGCAGATGGTGACTGCAGCCATGAAATTAGAAGACGCTTACTCCTTGGAAGAAAAGTTATGACCAACCTGGATAGTATATTCAAAAGCAGAGACATTACTTTGCCGACTAAGGTCCGCCTAGTCAAGGCTATGGTTTTTCCTGTGGTCATGTATGGATGTGAAAGTTGGANATCACTTCATGGGAAATAGATGGGGAAACAGTGGAAACAGTGTCAGACTTTATTTTTTTGGGCTCCAAAATCACTGCAGATGGTGACTGCAGCCATGAAATTAAAAGACGCTTACTCCTTGGAAGAAAAGTTATGACCAACCTGGATAGTATATTCAAAAGCAGAGACATTACTTTGCCGACTAAGGTCCGCCTAGTCAAGGCTATGGTTTTTCCTGTGGTCATGTATGGATGTGAAAGTTGGACTGTGAAGAAAGCTGAGCGCCAAAGAATCGATGCTTTTGAACTGTGGTGTTGGAAAAGACTCTTGAGAGTCCCTTGGACTGCAAGGAGACCCAAGCAGTCCATTCTGAAGGAGATCAACCCTGGGATTTCTTTGAAAGGACTGATGCTGAAGCTGAAACTCCAGTACTTTGGCCACCTCATGCAATGAGTTGACTCATTGGAAAAGACTCTGATGCTGGGAGGGATTGGGGGCAGGAGGAAAAGGGGACGACCGAGGATGAGATGGCTGGATGGCATCACGGACTCGATGGACGTGAGTCTGAGTGAACTCCGGGAGATGGTGATGAATATGGAGGCCTGGCGTGCTGCGATTCATGGGGTCGCAAAGAGTCAGACACGACTGAGCGACTGAACTGAACTGAATGGTCTTCCCAGTGGTCATGTATGGTTGTGAGAGCTGGACGGTAAAGAAGGCAGAATGCCAAAGAATTGATGCCTTCAAACTATGGTGCTGGAGAAGACTCCGGAGAGTCCCTTGGACAGCAAAGAGATCAAACCAGTCAATCTTAAGGGAGATCAACCCTGACTGTTCACTAGAAGGACTGATGCTGAAGCTGAAGCACCAGTATTTTGGTCACCTGATATGAACAGACAACTTGAGGGCAGAAAGAGAAGACATCAGAGGATGAGGTGGCTGGACAGCATCACCAATACGATGAGGGGCAAACTCCAGGAGATGGTGAGGGACAGGGAGGCCTGGCATGCTGCAGTCCGTGGGGTCACAAAGAGTAGGACTTGACTGGATGACTGAACAACATTATAATATATAATATATATATTACACACAATATATACAATAAATATAGATATATACTTTTTCAGATTCTTCCATTAGGTTACTACAAGATATTGAATATAAATCCTTGCTTTTTACCTGTTTTATAAATGTTTGTGTATGTGTGTGTGTGTGTGTGTGTGTGTGTGTGTGTGTGTGTTCAGTCATCTCTGATTCTCTGAGACCCCATGGACCCTGCCAGACTCCTCTGTCCATCGAATTTTTTAGGCAAGAATACTGAAGCAGGTTGCCATTTCCTTCTTCAGGGGATCTTCCTGACTCAGGGGTAGAACTCACATCTCCTACATCGGCAGATGGATTCTTCACCACTGCACCACTGGGCACGTATCCACTAATCTCAAATCCCTGATTTATCCCTCCCCCCAATTTCCACGTGGTAACCATAAGTGTGTTTTCTATGTCTGTGAGTCTGTTTCTGTTTTGTAAATAAGTTCATTTCGTATTAATGATTCTACATGTAAATGATATCATATGATATTTGTCTTTTTCTGTCTGACTTACTTCACTTAGTGTGATAACCTCTGGGTCCATCCATTTTGCTTCAAATGAAAATGCTTCATTCTTTATTATGGGTGAGTAATGCTCCTTTGTATATATGTACCACACTCATCTGTCAATGGACATTTAGATTACTTCCATGTCTTGGATATTGTAAATAGAGCTGCTATAAAATTGGGGTGCATGTGTCTTGTCAAACTAGAGTTTTCATCTTTTCCAGATGTATGCCCAGCAGTGGGATGGCTGGATCATATAGTAACTCTAATTTTTTAAGGAACCTCCATACTGTTTTCCATAGTAGCTGCATCAAATTACATTCCCACCAACAGCACAGGAGGGGAGAAACTTGCTTTCTGAAAGTGAAGTTGGCCAGGCATGCCCACTCTGAAACTCAAGAAATTATTCATTTGGGAAATCTTGGATGAGCTCTGGGATGTTCAATTTTAATTAGTATCCTCATTTGATTACTGAGCCTGCTACTTCATAGGAAATGCTGCCCTAAACCTCTGGGATGACTCTGGGAAATGGAATAAGTCCTAGGTAATGCTAGTTCCAGCTCCCAAGACTGGACTGAACACCCTTGCTTGAACTTGCTGGTTGCTGTTGAGGAGAACTGACTAATTTTGAGAAGGGACAGTCTTAAGTCATTTTAAGTCTTGGCAGAGAAATTTGTAAAGTGGAGCATGTGGCATGAGGTGCTGAGACAAACATCCAGAGAAGCTGCATCCTTAGAGATGCTTCATCAGACTCCACTCCCTTTAACCTGTGAGTCAGCTCACATGTGCCATTGACCCTGGGAACAGCACTCTTGCCCTGGAACTGTGGTGTGTTCAAGGGCCCACCACATGTTGACACTGGGAAGCTAGGTGGGTTTTCCTGTAGCAGCCATACTTTCAACAACCTTCCTGCTGCCATCTTGGAGCCCAGGTTCACAGAATCTGCAGACTCATCCCTCAGGTTCCGCTGTGAATGAGGATGTAGTCCTTGCTTGAATGTATTTGTATCTCCAAACAAAGAGTCATTGGTAGTAGAAAATGTGAAGGGGAGGAGTATTTTTCTTCTTTTCCTGAGTTCCTATTAGCACACAAACTAGAATTTCTGCCTTTTCCCATGTATTGAAGAAAAAGCTGCTAATTCTTGTCACTTCTCATTGGCTTTTCCCTAAGTGAGAGTCAGTTTATCAGAGTGGGGAAGCTGTTATTGGGCCTCTATCCTGAGATGGATGCATCTATCCAATGGAGAGCTTTATCCCTGTTACTCTGCATCCTGGAGATCCTGTGGCTTGCGCCTGTGATTATAAGAATTTTAAGCTATGGATTCAGAACGCAGAAGGTTAAAGCTTCTTTCAAAATATAGGAGGGGCTGGGAAGTAACTATTTGCTCCTGAAAGATGATGAAATAATCTTATTTCTACATTCCCACTTCCTTTCTGCTTTAATATCTCCTTATAAACCAAGATCAACTAAAACTTGTGACTAACATATATTCTCTTTGTTCTGTCAGTTGGATTAATATGTGTTTCTGCTTGGGTTTACCTTGTATGGGATTCTCTACACTTCCTGGACTTGAATGACTGTTTTCTTTCCCAGATTAGGGATGTTTTCAGTTATCATCTCTTCAGATATTTTCTCAGGCTCTTTCATCTTTTTTTCTTCTTCTTCTATGACCCCTATAATGTGAATGTTGGCATGTTTAATGTTGGTTGTGACTAACATAGACAAGAATTCCTAAGCATGGGGATCTGGCCCTCCCTAAGATACAGATGGACAGACTGACGGACCAACTAGAGAGACTCAACTGAACACACTTATCCCACTTATACTGGCTCCTACTATCGTCACTGTCACCAACTAAAAAGAAATTTTTTTAATGGAGAAAGATGACTTCTGGTAAAAATCCACAGACCAGACTGAACACAGCCATCTACTTTCTTTCCCTCCCAAAACACTACTAAAAATGCCAGTAAAGAGATTATTTTCTTATTTCTTAAACCATAAGTCTAAAAGCCAGGTAGTCCATGAGAGGAGGCACTCAGAGCAAAATTTCAGAAAATAGAAAATACATGAATGTATTCCCTAAGCCATAAAGCTTAGAACCAGTTTGATCTGCACCAAGAAAACCTTAAAAGAGTTAGAAATGAATAGCAAAAGGCACCTCCAGAAATCAGGGCCAAATAGGGTAGTTGAAATCAACAGGATTGGGTGAAAGTCTATGTTTTAGAGTCAGATCTCCCCAAATCCAATCCTGATTCAGTCATGTTATACAATTTTCTGCTTTTCTAACAAATTATATATGGCTCTTGACTCTTTAAATTACATATATATATATGTTACTTTTTTAGAAGATGAAAGGAGGGAAGTAAGGTATTTAGAATGAAGTCTCCCTTGATGAGCATGTTGAGGGCTAATTTTCCTTTTTAAGACCAGCACATACTGTCTGCTCAAGATCCCAAATAAATGCCTGCAGTGTGGGGAATTTCACAGGGAGAATCGTTCAGTGCCATGCACATTACTCAGTGGCTTGGCTTCAGTTTAAAGAACGTTTTAAAACAGCTCTAACTGGGCACTCCTCATCTTCCTTCTTTCTGCTAGGCCACAGGCCCCTGCTGAAGATCCTGACCCTCAAAGCTACTGCCCCACTGACCAGCACTGCTGACTTCCATGCCTATGACGAAGGCTGAGGTCATTCCTTCTGTCCCATCTTGGTTTTGAAGGAGCAGACCCTTTTTCATCCTATCCCAGGACTCCTTGTTGAACTTGAAGCCTGTAAATCACATTCATCACCTACCTGTTAGAAGGCCATTTTTTCCCCTTATTATTTCTACTTCCTCTAAGCAAGACTTGTCTTGCCTGAAATCACCCAATCTCTCCAGTATCAAAATGCTCATTCTGGTTTCATTTCAGTTCAGTTCAGTCGCTCAGTCGTGTCTGACTCTTTGCGACCCCATGAACTGCAGCACACCAAGCCTCCCTGTCCATCACCAAATCCCAGAGTTTACTCAAACTCATGTGCATTGAGTCCATGATGCCATCCAACCATCCCATCCTCTGTCGTCACCTTCTCTTCCAGCCTTCAATCTTTCCCAGCATCAGGGTCTTTTCAAATGAATCAGCTCTTTGCATCAGGTGGCCAAAGTATTGGAGTTTCAGCTTCAACATCAGTCCTTCCAAGGAATAATCAGGACTGATCTTCTTTAGGATGGACTAGTTGGATCTCCTTGCAGTCTTGAGAAGACTCTCAAGAGTCTTCTCCAACACCACAGTTCAAAAGCATCAATTCTTCGGCCACTCAGCTTTCTTCACAGTCCAACTCTCACATCCATACATAACTACTGGAAAAACCATAGCCTTGACTATACGGACCTTTGTTAGCAAAGTAATATCTCTGCTTTTTAATATGCTGTCTAGGTTGGTCATAGCTTTTTTTCCAAGGAGTAAGCGTCTTTTAATTTCATGGTTGCAATCACCATCTGCAATGATTTTGGAGCCCCCGAAAAAAGTCTGTCACTGTTCCCACTGTTTCCCCATCTATTTGCAATGAAATGATGGGACCAGATGCCATGATCTTAGTTTTCTGAATGTTGAGCTTTTTCACTCTCCTCTTTCACTTTCATCAAGAGGCTCTTCAGTTCCTCTTAGCTTTCTGCCATAAGGGTGGTGTCATCTGCATATCTGAGGTTATTGATATTTCTCCTGGCTATCTTGATTCCAGCTTGTGCTTCTTCCAGCCCAGTGTTTCTCATGATGTACTTTGCAATAAGTTAAATAAGCAGGGAGACAATATACAGCCTTGAGCTACTCCTTCCCTTATTTGAAACCAGTCTGTTGTTCCATGTCCAGTTCTAACTGCTGCTTCCTGACCTGCATACAGATTTCTCAAGAGGCAGGTCAGGTGGTCTGGTATTCCCATATCTTTCAGAATTTTCCACAATTTATTGTAATCCACATAGTCAAAGGCTTTGGCATAGTCAATAAAGCAGAAATAGATGTTTTTCTGGAACTCTCTTGCTTTTTCCATGATCCAGTGGATGTTGGCAGTTTGATCTCTGGTTCCTCTGCCTTTTCTACCAGCTTGATAATCTGGTAGTTCATGGTTCACATATTGCTGAAGCCTAGCTTGGAGAATTTTGAGCATTCTGGTTTAAATACATGCTTATTCTTTCTCGGTATTTTTTCCTTCTGAAAAATGACTTCTTCTCAGCTCTGTCTTGGGCCAGCCCTCACACACCAGGTCTTGTTTAAGGCTCTTCTTCTCCCAAACCCTCAAATTTCTCCATTTTCAGGATAAAAATAATGACGGACTCTCAGAAGCACAATGGACTAAAACCATGGCTCTTTGAACTCTTAGGATCCTATCTCATTTGTATTTTAGAGAATGAACCTCTGGTACTTGCCTGAACCTTAGTCATCATCTTTGGGAGAAAAGGGATTTTTAAACAGGTTCTAGAAGCAGTTCGGGGAAGGCAATGGCACCCCACCCCAGTACTCTTGCCTGGAAAATCCAATGGACGGAGTAGCCTGGTGGGCTGCAGTCCATGGGGTCACTAACAGTCGGACAGACGGAGCGACTTCACTTTCACTTTTCTCTTTCATGCATTGGAGAAGGAAATGGCAACCCACTCCAGTATTCGTGCCTGGAGAATCCCAGGGATGGGGGAGCCTGGTGGGCTGCCGTCTGTGGGATCACACAGAGTCGGACACGACTGAAGTGACTTAGCAGCAGCGGCAGCAGAAGCAGTTACTTGAAATAGGAACTCTGTGGTTATTTTGTTTATCAGAATTGTAATATCTCTGGATGTTTCTTCCTGGGAAAACCTAGATTCTAATCTCGCATTGGAAACTGTCTACACTCTGCTGGAGTACCTGGTACACATGTTAAAGATCTATCTGCTGTGCTGTGCTTAGTCTCAGTCATGTCCAACTCTTTGCAACCCCATGGGCTATAGCCCACCAGGCTCGTCTGTCCATAGGGATTCTTCAGGCAAGAATACTGGAATGGGTTGCCATGCCCTCCTCCAGGGGATCTTCCCAACCCAGGGACTGAACCCAGGTCTTCCACATTGCAGGTGAATTCTTTACCAGCCAAGCTACCAGGGAAGCCCATTAAAGATCATTAATTCACACCCATTTCTCATAGTCTCGGCCTGGGAGCAGCCTACCAGAGATGGTTCCCTGCAGGACTGTGTGGACATTAAGATGATGCTCTGAGGCATTGAATCCTCACTCTGTGGCCATAAGCAAGTTAATTTCACTACAGTTAATCCATCTGGGGATAGTCATAGTACCTGTCTTATGCATTTGTTTATTAGTTAATACATGTATGCACTTAGATGGTGCCTGGCATGCTGAAAATGCTCAAGAAATACTAGGATGGTCAGCCCATCCTGTCCTTCAAGTAGGACTCAGCAGCTCCCAGAGCCCCCCTCTCTCCTCTCTTGACCTCCTCCACTGGACCCAGTGCTGGTGTCATTGCCCCCACCATCACTTCCAGACAGTCATCTTCTGAGGACAAGAACTGTATCCTCATCATCTTTAGAGCCCTCAGCATCTGGCATTTTGTAGGTTTGCAACACCTGTTTGTGGACTTAGCATCTTTTAGAGAAGAGAGAAGGGCAGGCAGTTTTGAACTGCTCAGCAGAAGGCTCGACAACCTTGATTTTCAGAGAACCCGGGGCTTGTTGTCCCTCTGGCCACATCCTTGTAGCACCTGGGACATTTTCTCATATGGCTTTGACTTCCTGTCTACATGGAGGAGCCATGAAACATCTGCAGGGAAGGGGATGCTGGGAGCAGCAAGGGAGGGAATGGGGTCAAGTGAGTGGCTGATCTCAACCAGAAAGGCGGCCAGTTCCATTGCTTTGTGTTTCATGACCTTTTCAAGATGTCATTTTCCAAGGCTTGCCAAGCAAAAGCACCCTGCCTCCCTGAAAATTCCCTTTGCATTGTTGTACCACCCTGGAGTGTGTTGACTGCAGAGCTTTGTTTACAAATACTATGGTAACCCCAGGAGCTCTGGCAAGTCTGAAATAGCTTGCCAGCAAATAAAGCACAAGGCTGTAACCATCAAAGCACTCTGGGCTCCCGGCCTCACTGATAGGGCTTTACAGACATCTGTTTTATGTTCCTGAACAAGCATTACGCCATGATTTCCAGGGCATTTTTCTCCTCCAGAGGACTCATATCTTGGTCCTAAGGAACATTTTAAAAATTTATTCTTCTTGCCAGTAACTGCATTATTGTTTAATTCCAGAGCCTCATGGAGGGGATTCTCGGCTTCCTTTTTGATGCTCCAATTTTAATGAGACAGTACATCCAATGTGATTTTTCATTCCATTTCAATCTCTTCCCCTTTACCTGATTAATTTGGTTGCAGATTTTGACGTAAGGATTCAAGTACAAGGCATTTTAGGAGGAAGTGGCCCCAGGAAACACTGGAAGGAGAGAGGTGAAGTGAGACAGAAAAGAAAAGGCAGTGAATGAACAGTGCATAGTGGAACAGTGAATAATTCAAGTATAGACCCATTCAGGAACAGAGTCAGAACACCTGCCTACGTGTGTGTGTGCGTGTGTGCGCAGTCATGTCCGACTCTTTGCGACCCCATGTAGCTCACCAGGCCCCTCTGTCCATGAAATTCTCCAGGCAAGAATACTGGAGTGGGTTGCCATTTCCTACTCCAGGGGATCTTCCTGACCCAGGGACAGAATCCATGTCTCTTGTGTCTCCTGCATTGGCAGGCAGATTCTTTACCACTAGCGCCCCCTGGGAATTCCCTGAACATGTGCCTGGAAATTACCAAATCCAAGGGGTGAGGGAGCTGAAGGATTTCTACTCCAACTGAGTGGTGGAGATGAGACCTATCCCCAGGCACTGCTCACCTGCTGAAAGAAAGTCCTAGGGAGTAACAAGCCTGATACTACAATGTTAAGGCCAGAGGGGCACCGAGACAATCCCAAGATACCGCCCATTGGCCCTGTGCCCAAGTTGAGGGATTATGCCCTTTGTACTTGTGTATTTGGGGTTTTCTAGAATGGCCGTTGATGATGTGCACATGAGATCTGTGCTTGGCAGCAGTTCCTTACCCACCCCCTGTGGGTCACAGCACCCCACATGAGACCAGAACAATGACTAGATCTTGTAAGTCCCCTACACCATATGTTTCTATCTTTTATTTCAAAGTTCTTTAAATAGTTGGGTATGGCTATCTTGCCTTGTAATATCTTTGCTTCTCTAGATTGAATATCCCCTAAATATATATATATATATATTTAAATATCTTCTAAATATAGTACTGTAATCCCACCTGGTATTTGCGCATTGCTTCACTTCCTCAGGAGTCACAGAACATGTCCCCTCCATCCTTCCATCTATGCCATTTTCTAGAAGTTGGGATCTTGTTGGAATAAAGAAGCATAGGCCAAATTGCTGCAGCCTAGATAAACGTATACTAGTTTACTGTCAACAACTATGAAGGAGCTGATATTTTACCCTCATTGTAAACAAGAAAATAGCCTGTCACAGTTTCGTGGATTTTGGCAGAAAACACACGTTTCCTGGGTCAGAGATAAAGGATGTAATATTCATGGCACAATGGCAGCAAAAGTATCAGACTGTTTGTATCAGTTCGCCAAGCCCAAATTCCCAAACGGCAATGAGGAGAGGGCCAAGTCCCACCTGCACAGGGGATGGGCTGTTTCACAAGAAAGTTTAGGGAACCTGAATCTTTTATAACAGCCAACAAGCAAACCTGCCAAAGCTTAACTCCAGTGGGAGACATCTTATACACATCAACCCGTAGGTAAAGCAGTCTTCTGTTCTAGAAGGAGATTTTATATCTTTCTTCCAAGCTGTTTGGTATACAGACATTTGAGAAGATAACTAAAACCAAAGATCAGTTAGTATCTTTGCTCATAAGACATGCAGAAACATGGGAACTAAATAACTCAGCATTTACATAATAGATGGATAAGTGTAGGTGGGAATATTAATGTTTGTAAACTGAACTCTAATTTTCAAGTAACTCCCATTCTCATTTTGGTGACACTTCATTTGCATTTTGGGAAACAACATCTTTTGTTTTTGCTTACAGATTTTAGCCACCACCTTCTATCAAGTCCCTTAACAAGGAAATACACAACACTTAAAATGTAATAGAGGAGTTTCTACTTAAACAAATATTGAGTTTAAAACAAAAATTAAGTGAAAGATTGTAAAACTTCCACTGTGAGCTAAGATGAAGTGACATGGACCAAAATTACCTTCCCACTTGAAACAGCTGAAAACCCCACACAAAATATATGAAACAGAATTCCCTGGTGGTCCAATGGTTAGGACTTGGTGCTTTCGTTGCTGCAGTTTGGGTTCAATTCCTGGTCAGGAAACTAAGATCCCGTGAGACTAGCAGAATGGCTGGAGGCAGCAGGGGGAGAGGGGGAACCAAATATGAAACAATATTTTTCAGGACATTGAACAAAGACAATGAACACTATACAGCGAGAAACAAATGAAGTGAGTGCTACAATTTTTATGGCTTATTGCCTAGAGAAAGTTTCCAGAATGCGGAGCAGGAATGAACATTTTAGGTGGAACTGGCATTGCCCTCCAGTTGAAGAGATGGAGCTGAGAGTCTAAGGAGACCAAAGTGACTGGAGTTTACAGGGGAGAGTATGGGGAAGGACGAGTCTTCATAGAAAGCTCTTCAGGTCTACAGATGGTCCACCGAGTCTGTAGTGAGCTCTGAGCAGTATCCATGTGGGGGAAAATGACTCCAGACAGCTGGGAAATACTCAATGAGATCAGAGGAAACAGTACCCAAAGAAGAGACAATCCCTCCTACTACAAAAAAAAAAAAAAAGTTCCTGATTCCATAAACCAGAAGAGAAAACCTCATAATTCATGGTTTTCAGTTAACATATACTCAAGAGTTTTACCTTGGTAATGGGGGGAAATCAGCCCTAGGCTAAAAGCTGTTCTAGTCTTGCCTAACAAAACTTAAAGCAAGACCCAAAAGGATTCATACTGTTATGTTAGTATACTTAATGACATCGTATTAGAAACTCTTTGAAATGACAGTATCATAGAAAAAAGCCTGAAAAAAAGATGAACAGAGTGTCAGTGAGATGTAGGAAAATCTCAAGTGGCCTGATATATCTGTAATTAGAGTTCCTGAGGTAGGAAGAAGAAATAATAGTGATTAATAATAATAATGTTCAGAAATTTAATAAGAACTGTAAACTCACAGACCCAAGAAATTCAACAAAATCCAAGAATAAGAAACATGAAGAAAACTATCTAAAGCACATTGTAGTGAGACTGCATAAAAACAACGATTAAGAGAAAAATAAAGCATGTAAGAAGGTCATTTACTGGCCTTCATGGTCTATTTTTAAGGCTGTGTGTGTGTGTAAGTGTGTGCTCAGTCTTACAACTCTTTGCGATACCATAGACTGTACCCCGCCAGGCTCCTCTGTCCATGGGATTCTCCAGGCAAGAATACTGGAGTGGGTTGCCATTTCCTTTTCCAAGGGGTCTTCCCAACCCAATAATTGAACCCACGTCTCCTGCATTTATTGCATTGGCAGACGGATTCTTTACCACTGAGCCACCTGGGAAGCCCGTTTTCAAGGTTACTCTGGGCAAAAGAACAAAGATAAGAAATATAGCACATGTCTAGAGAAAAGAATGCAAGTCAAAAGAGTGTAAAACAACATATGCAAGGCACTGAAATAGAATTCAATACCCAGGAAAAAAGATCTTTTTTAAAAAATGTAAAAATTTTTTTTCAGAAGTGTAAAAGCTGAAAGAGTACATTACTAACAGACATTCACTAAAAGAAATAGCAAATAAAGTGATTCAGGCAGACAAAAATTTATACATGACAGAAATCTCAATGTACATGTGAAAATAAAGAATACCAGAAAGTGTAACTAACATAAATATTTTCTCTTATTATTTAAATCTCTTTGAATAACAACCTAGTTCAAAGAAAAAATATGTTGTAAGGTTTCTAATGTACACAAAAGTAAAAAAAATTAAAGAACAATGATAGCAAAGGTCAGAAGGAAGGAAAGTATTCTAACACTGCATATGAAGTGGCATAATAATATCACATGAAGGTACATTGTGAAAAATTAAAGGTGCTTGCTATAAGCCATAAAGCAACGACTACAGAATACAACAGTTATAACCAATTGTCTAACACTAGGGATAAAATTCCAGTACGCTTACCTGGAAAATCCCATGACGGAGGAGCCTGGTAGGCTATAGTCCATGGGGTCGCTAAGAGTCGGACACAACGACTGAGCGACTTCACTTACTTTTCACTTTCATGCATTGGAGAAGGAAATGGCAACCCACTCCAGTGTTCTTGCCTGGAGAATCCCAGGGACGGGGGAGCCTGGTGGGCTGCTGTTTATGAGGTCACACAGAGTCAGACGTGACTGAAGCGGCAGTCATCCCAGCAGCAGCAGGGATAAAATGAAATCATAAAAAAAAAAAAAAAAAAACAACCTTAATCCAAAAAGAGAGCATGTTATGGCTTGCTTTGATCTGAATGAATTTCCTCAAAATTCCTATGTTGAAATCCCAATGCCCAAGTGATAATATTGGGAGGCCAATAATATTGGGAGGCCTTTAGGAGGTGATTAGGTCATGAGGGCAGAGCCTTCATGAATGGGATTAGTGTTTTTACAAAGGAAACTCCAGAGATATCCCCATCCTCTTCTACTATGTGAGGACACAACAAGAAGTCTGAAGAGGGCCATGACTTAACACTTAATTTCAGATTTCCAGCCTCTAGAACTGAGAGAAACAAATTTCTGTTGTTTATAAGCTACTCAATTTATGGTATTTTTTGTAGCAGCCCAATGGAATAAGGGCAAAAAAGAAAATGAGAACAAAGAATAGATGAGACAAATATCAAGCACAAAGCAATGAGGAGATATAAACTCTACTGTATCCATAGTCACATCGAGTGTTAGTCACTCACTCGTACCCGAATCTTTGTGACCTCATGGTCTGCAGCCCACCAGGCTCCTCTGTCGATGGGATTTTCCAGGCAAGGAGATTGGAGTGGTCTCCTGCATTGGAGGCAGATTCTTTACCATTGCTCCACCTGGGAAACCCAGGGAAGCTCATTACATAATGATAAATCAGTAGTTCCAGAGGATATGATTTTAAAAATGTGTGTACCTAACAACAGAGCTTCAAGAATGCATGAAATGAAAACTGATAGAACTTCAGCAAAAATTCACCAAATCTGTAATTGTATCTGCAGATTTCAATGTTTTCCTCTTGATAATTAATAGAAAAAGTAGACAGAATATCAGTTAAAAGATATACATCTTGAACAAAACTTATCTGTCAACTTGACCTAATTGATATTTCTAGAACACTCTACACAACAAGAGAATATACATTATTTTCAGACACATGCAGAACATAGACCATATTTTGAGCAATAAAACAAATCTCAGTCAATTTAAGAGGTTTCATATCATACATTACAGGTTTCCCTGATAGCTCAGTTGGTAAAGTATTTGCCTGCAATGCAGGAGACCCCAGTTCGATTCCTGGATCAGGAAGATCCTCTGGGTTGGATCGACCTGGGTTCAGTCCCTGGGTTGGGAAGATCTCCTGGAGAAGGAAATGGCAACCCACTCCAGTACTCCAGAAAATTCCGTGGACTGAGGAGCCTGGTAGACTACAGTCCATGGGTCACAAAGAGTCGGACATTACTGAGCGACTTCACTTCACCCACTCCAGTATTCTGGCCTGGAGAATTCTATGGACTGTATAGTCCATGGGGTCACAAAGATTTGGACAGGACTGAGTGACTTTCACTTTCATTATCATACATAACATTTCTCTGACCACGATAAAACAAATTAGAAATCAGTAATAGCAAAATAACTATAAAATCCCCAAATATTTGGAAGCTGATAATAAGTAATACACATTTTTGACAGCTTCAATTAGGTGTAATTGACAATAATTGCATATATTTATGATGTATAAGTAATACACTTCTAAATAACCAGTGATTTCAAAAAGAAATTGTAGAGGATTTCCCTGCTGGTCCAGTGGCTAAGACTCTGCACTCCCAACACAGGGTGCCCAGGTTCAATCCCTGGTAGAGTAACTAGATCCCATAACTAGATGGTGCATCTAAAGATCCCACATTCCACAAAGAAGACCTAGAGTAACCAAATGAATAAATATTTTTTTAAAAAGAAATCAAAGAAAAAATAGATGTTTTTCAAATGAAAAGAGAAAACATAACCTCAAAATGTGTGGGATACAGGTAAGGTACTTAGAAATAAATGTATAGCAATAACTACACATGTTAGAAAGAAGAAAGTTCTCAAATCTGTGACTTCAGCTTCCACCTTAAGAAACTTAAGAAAGAAAAGAAAATTTAACCAAGGAATTAAAGTAAGGCAGAAGGAAGGAAATTAAAAAATATAAGAGCAAAACCTAATGAACAAAAAGAAAAACAATAGAGAAGTCTATGAAACCGAAAGCTGCTTGCCTGGGATCAATAAAATTGAAGAATGTGTAGGCAGAATAATCGAAGGGAAAAGAGACAGAGAAAACAAACATTAGTAATATTAGGTGACTGTTAAGTTCTACAAACATTAAAAGAGTAGAAAGGAAATTTTAGGGCTTCCTGGTGACTCAGACAGTAAAGAATCTGCCACAACTTCATGCCAATACATTTAACAATTTAGATAAAATGAACCAATTCTTTAAAATATACAAACTAGTAAAGTTCACTTCATATAGACAAGTCTCAAAATAATTGTACTGAGTGAAAGAAGCCAGGTTCCCCCAAAAAAGTATATTTGTATGATTCATATAAATTTCTAAAAGATGAAAGCCAAACTAATATGAAAGAAAGCAGGTCTGTGATTGTCAGGAGAGTAGGCTGAGGACTGAGCAGGAAGAGGGGAGAAGGATAAATTAAAAGGAGCAAGAAGAACCTCTCAGAAGTGATGAGTATACTCTTTTATCTTGATTGTAGTGATGATTCATGGGCGTACACACAAGCCTAAGCTTTTAAGTTTGTGCAGGTTATGTCAATCGATAGGTAATCCAGTTATCAATCAAACGATCTTTCAATTTGAAGGGCTGTTCTATAAAATCTCAACTCAATCTACCTGTTTTTAAAGTTTGAATCTGAAGAGCAATCTAGCTATATTAAAACACACTTATTCTGAAGAGAAAACGGGGAGGGAAACTGGGATGGAGAGAGAGGAAGGCCTGGGCAGAGACTTGCTGCAACTCCAGAGTGCTACCAACACACACAAAAAAGGCTTCATTTGCCCACCCTCTCCCCGGGCAGTACACAGGGTACAAAGTAAGTGAAATCCATTTTCTTTACTCCTGGCCTGACATAGCTATTCCCTGGCCTGAAGTAGGAGAGCGTGTTCCAGCTAGCTTGCTAGTTACTCCATCCTAGCCAGGCCACACGCTCAGTGAGCTCCATTCCAAGTCCTTGTGTCCTGGCTAAGCCTCCAAGGCCATTGCTTGGGACCTGGCTATAGGCAGGCCACAGATTTCCGTTTTTGTAGCTGGGGGACTTTACGGAGGGGATCAGTCCGGGTTGTCTGGAACACACAGAGAAGTTTTTGTTTCATCTATTAGGGCGATTGAGATGTTGTAATTCATTTGCAACTGATTTGATTTTACTCCAAAAGTATTTCCCTCCAGCCTAGACTTGGCTTGGGTCTCCTGGAAATCAGGAGAACTGTATGTGGATAAAAAGTAATGAGGTCCAATGGGTGACAAGAAAGGAACTCAAGGTCTCCCTGCATAGGAATATTTTAATTACTGTAGAAGTCACGCCGCCCTCCATCCGCTGGTCTGCCAGTGGCATTTCCTTCCACTGGGGTGGGGAACAGAGCTGCTGGGAATGCTGCTGGGCTCTCAGAAATGCCACCACGGTTGCCACTGGCAATCCTTTCTTGTGCAATGCCCTTTCTCAGGAAGATGAATACAAGCTGTACATACCAAGTGTCAGTTAAACTCTCAGCAACCACTGGTCTCATTAAGAGGAAACTGAAAGGACCCATGGAAAAAATAAATGTCAATGAATCTGGAGTTCAGGGGAGAAGGAAGCAAGGAAAAGAAACGTCCTGCAATGTGGGGGCCACTTCCAAGCAGAAAACCTGAAGCCCAGTACAGAACAATTTTCCTCCCTCCCAAGGGCAAATGCCATTTAAAATTCCATCTCCTGGTCAACCTATTTCATCAGTAAGGCTCCTCATTTGGGAGCTGCAGGCAAAAATCTAGCCCAGGGTAAAGATCTCCAGTGCTGAACAGGGCAGCGCTTGTTATACTTAGAAGATATATCTGTGAAAAGGATGGTGTGCCCGGGTTTTTCTAATCTAGATCTGCCTTGTAGGAGAGAGAGAAAATTGTTTTCCCTTACCCTCTCAGTTCTTAGCTGAGACCCCTGTAATAAAAGATTAACAAGAGAAAACAAACAGGTTATTGACATGTACACTGAAGTATTCATGGGAGATTCCCAGGGAAAATGAGTAACTCACAGAGGTGGCTTTTGAATTTAGCATTAAGTGCCAACTTAATAGGAAAAGGAGAGAGGGAGGTAGGCGTCTCAGGGATAAAAGATGAATGGCCCTTAGAAGAATAGATGGGAGGTATGATTGTGTGTCTTGATGTGGTGTCAACTTCCAATTTTGTCTCATGTGATAAAAGTCAGTCTTCCACAGTTGATGAGACTCCTGTGGGAGGGGACTGATGGTAATTGAATTCCTTCCAGAGGATCTATCTTGTGGCAGATAAGGTGAAACTGGGGAAATCCTTTTCCTGCATTTACTGTTTTTCAAAAGTCTACAGCTCAAAATAATCAGTATACCAAAGTGGCATATTTAGGGATGATATGTCCTGAATTCCCCAATTCACATCGTGGGGTGTCACGTTCTGCTACTCTTGGACCTTGAATGCATTGTGAAACTTCATTCAAGTCTCTTTACCTCACTGAGACTCTGTTTCTCCATCTGCAAAACAAGAAGATTGCACTCTAATTTTCAAGCTTTAAAGTTCCATAATCAAAGATTTAATAAAATCCACTCTGGTTGATCTCTGGAACTCTGAGCTCTTAGGAAATCAGTCAGAAATTAGCAGAAAATAAAAGTTTTTTGCTAAGGAGAGCCATTCAACTTCAATTTGTTTTTGCTGCATTTTACCTTTTGTGTAATAGACTTGGCACATACTGATAAATGAAACAATTGATCTGAATGATAAGGAGCCAAAATTGTAAGGGCAGAAGTGATTTAATAAGAAAAACTTCTCTTGGCCTTGTGCTCAAATAACTCCTTTCTGGAGAGTGATCAGGCCACCTCTGAGTTTTCAAACTTTTACTAAGAAGAAAGCAACTCCTGCTTTGAATGCTCCTTGCAGCACTTGGGACTTGGTCCTACATAAGTTATCCTAACATTTATTGTTATTACTTTGATTTATCTAGTCTTAATTCCTTGTACTAACAAGCCAGATATATAGCAAACCATCACTTACCCAGCATCATGGAGGTTCTATCAGTCAACGTTCTTAGTTGCACACAATAGAAACCACTCTAGCTTGTTTGAGCTGAAAAAGGGAAGTCTTTCTTTAAGGATATCACTGTGGGAGGGATTTTTCACCTGTGATCAAGGACAGTTTCTAAATCATACGATTAGACTTCTGCTGCTGCTACCTGGGTAAATCAGAGGAATATCAGCTAAGCTTTTCTTTAATTTATTGTCTCCATTTTAATTAAGATATCATTGATATTTAACATGAACTTCAAGTGTATATGTGCTCAGGTGTGTCTGATGGAGCCCGCCAAGGCTCAAGGTCTGTGACTTCATGAACTGTAGGCCACCAGGCTTCTCTGCCCATGGAATTTTCTAGACAAGAGTACCAGAGGATCTTTTCAACCTGGGGATCAAACCCACATCTCTTAGTCTCCTACATTAGCAGGCAGGTTCTTTACCACTAGCCCAAGATCTACTCTTAGTCATATTCAAATAATAATATAATATTAACTGAAGTCATCATGCTGTATCTTACTTCCTCAGAACGAATTAATTTTATAACTGAAAATTTGTATCTTTTGACCACCTTCACCCAAGTACTTATTGAAAACAGAGGACAGTGTCCTGCAGGCCAACATGACCTCAACTCTCAGGAACCTGCCTCGGGAGGCAGGCAGCTAGTCTAGGGTAAGCAGGGCAGATCGTGGGGTAGAAGTGTAACACAGTGTCCCAGGTTTGGAACACTTTGTGGTGGTTTAGTTGCTAAGTCGCGTCTGACTCTTGCAGCCTCATGGACTGCAGCTGCAGGCTCCTCTGTCCACAGGACTTTCCAGGCAAGAACACTGGAGTGGGCTGCCATTTCCTTCTCCAGGCTTCTCTAGCTCAGTTGGTAAAGAACCTGCCTGCTGGGCAGGAGACCTGGGTTTGACCCCTGAGTCAGGAAGGAACACTTTGTGGAAAATATCAAATCATAGGGAACCAACTGTGAGATAAAAGATCAGCAACTGAGCTACAACAGTTCCAAGGAAATGATAGAAGACATACTTGAGACAAATACAAAGAGTCAAGAAAATATGCACCATGCTATGTAAGTGAAACAAGATGCCACACAGATTATTTTTGCCACTTACTAGTGGAGAAGGAAATGGCCACCTCCAGTGTTCTTGCCTGGAGAATCCCAGGGACGGGGGAGCCTGGCGGGCTGCCGTCTATGGGGTCG
This sequence comes from Oreotragus oreotragus, assembly GCA_006410675.1. NCBI lineage: Eukaryota > Metazoa > Chordata > Mammalia > Artiodactyla > Bovidae > Oreotragus > Oreotragus oreotragus. Next base: position 137,129 of record SJYX01008047.1, on the reverse strand, counting down.
CACAGAGTCAGACACGACTGAAGCTACTTAGCAGCAGCAGCAGCAGTGGCCAAGCATCTATTATTGCTTTCTTCTTTTCTGAAGGTTATTATTTCTTAGAAAAATCTCAGACACAATCATCAAAAAGAAGAGGGAGAATGGAGCTATTTAGAAGCAGAGCTTTTGTATGGTATTGAGGCTAAGTTGGGATCAGTTCAAAGTAAACTGTTATAAATTTAGGATATTAAATGTAATCACATGCTAATCATAAAAAAAAATATACAAAAAGAAATTAGAAAGGAGTCAAAGCAATTTGCTACAAAAAATCAACTAAACACAAAAGCAGGCAGCATTGGAGGAAATGATGGACAAAAAAATGTGTAAAACACAGAGAAAATAAACAATAAAATAGTTGAAGTAAATCCTCCCTTGTCAATAATTACATTAAATGTAAATAGATTAATCAAAAGGCAGAGATTTGATTTCTAATCAAAAGGCAGAGATTGGAGGATTGGACAGAAAAACATTAAAACTATATGTTATCTACAAGAGATTCATTTTCAATTCAAAGCACAAATTTGAAAATGAAAGGATGAAAACAGATACTTCTAGCAAACAGTACCCAAAAGAAAGCTGGGGTGGCTATTCTAACATCAGACAAAGCAACCTTTAAGTCAAAACTGTTACAAAAACAAAGATGGACCTTATATACTGATAAAAGATTCAATCCATCAAGAAGTTATAATAAAGGAATTTCCTGATCTATTGTGCAAACATGGTCCCATCACTTCATGTCAAATAGATGGGGAAACAATGGAAACAGTGACAGACTTTATTTTCTTGGGCTCCAAAATCATTGCAGATGGTCACTGCAGCCATGAAATTAAAAGACGTTTGCTCCTTGGAAGAAAACCTATGACCAACCTAGACAGCATATTGAAAAGCAGAGACATTACTTTGCCAACAAAGGTCTGTCTAGTCAAAGCTATGGTTTTTCTAGTAGTCATGTATGGATGTGAGAACTGGACCTTAAAAGAAAGCTGAGCACCAAAGAATTGATGTTTTTGAACTGTGGTGTTGGAGAAGACTCTTGAGAGTCCCTTGGACTGCAAGGAGATCAAACCAATCAATCCTAAAGGAAATCAGTCCTGAATATTCATTGGAAGGACTGATGCTGAAGTTGAAACTCCAATACTTTGGCCACCTTGTGCGAAGAACTGACTCATTGGAAAAAACTGATTCTGGGAAAGACTGAAGGCAGGAGGAAAAGGGGATGGGGGAGGATGAGATGGTTAGATGTTATCACTGACTCAATAGACATGAGTTTGAACAAGCTCCAGAAGCTGATGATGGACATAAACGCCTGGCGTGCTGCAGTCCATGGGATCACAAAGAGTCGGACATGACTGAGCAACTGAACTGACTGTGCAAACTGAGGCTGAGGGTAGAGACTAGCTGATCTTTAATGGCTGAGTTATCATGTCCACTTATCCAGTATATTCTCTGTGGTTGATACTCTCTGATGAGTATTTAGTCACTGACTCTCAATCCCTATCAGTTAGCAATTTGCCCCAGGAGTATAATTCCACTCATACTCCTGGGGTGTGTTTACACACAATCAAGCAAACTCCTATAATACCAAAGAAGGGTTTCAGGCAGTAAAGAGGAGAAATGCAGGTGCTTGAGGAGTTGTCAGTATGCCAGGAACTGTCTGCAGCTGCAAGTATACTCAAGTGAGTGAAGGTAATAGCGGATGGGGTATTAAAAACATCTAATATAAATGAGAAATATGTCAAGGCTCATACTGTATTTTAGAAAATTAAATTTGGATAAAATCTTCCCAAGCATAAACAAGATTAAAAGAAATTAAGTAGAAAATATATATATAGTTATGAGGGAAAAATATAAAGAAATATAGCATGCAAAAAATAAGTGAAGAACTCAGGGTAGACTAGGGCTCAAGAAACAGCATATTCTCTTTAAAAGCATACTATAGAAGAACTTTAATATGAATATTACTTCAATACGATAAGAGTGAAAAAGGAAGGTGGTATAACAACAATGCAATGGAAAAAGAGATGGAGAATGAAAACAGAATAAAGAACATGTCAGAAAACTCTCACCATTTATATCAATTAGTAATATTCTCTTTAAAAGCATACTATAGAAGAACTTTAATATGAATATTACTTCAATACGATAAGAGTGAAAAAGGAAGGTGGTATAACAACAATGCAACGGAAAAAGAGATGGAGAATGAAAACAGAATAAAGAACATGTCAGAAAACTCGCACCATTTATATCAATTAGTAATCTAAGTCTGCTGCTGCTGCTAAGTCACTTCAGTCGTGTCCGACTCTGTGTGACCCCATAGACGGCAGCCCACCAGGCTCCCCCGCCCCTGGGATTCTCCAGGCAAGAACACTGGAGTGGGTTGCCATTTCCTTCTCCAATGCATGAAAGAGAAAAGTGAAAGTGAAGTCGCTCAGAATAAAATAGATATGGCTGAATTTTAAATCAATGCTATGGAGGGACATCTTGAAATAAAGAGTGAATACATAAGAAAAAGAAAAGGAATGAAGTGAATGAAGCCAATATATTATAATAGACATAGGGAACAAAGACAGTTCAACCTAAATATATGTATTTTCTTGAAGGGAAAAAAATGATATTCAATGATTTTTAATCAGATAAAATTCCCCTGCAATTATGAAAGATCAGGGTCTGTAAATTTGAAAGAGCACAGTACATACAAGGTAGGATTGATACAATATAACATTGTGACTTAGTTTGGTTAAACTATTAAGATTCAAGAATAAAGGTATTTATATGTGTATTTGTGTGTGTGTGCTCAGTTGCTCAGTTATGTTTGACTCTTTAGGAACCCATGGACTATAGCCCATCATGCTCCTCTATTCATGGGATTTTTCAGGTAGGAATAACGGAGTGGGTTGCCATTTCCTCCTTCAGGGGATCTTCCTAACCCAGAGATCCAACCCTCATTTCCTGCATCTCCTGCATTGGCAGGCAGGTTCTTTACCACTATTCCATTTCAGAAACCCCAATGTGTACTGTATTTCATAACAAAATATGTAAGTTGAAAAAAAACTAATAGAAGGCTTCTAGAAAAGGGACAAAAAGAAGGCATAAGTAAGGGCAAAGATTCAAGATGATCTCAGACTTGATCACAGAAAATTTAATTCCAGAGGACATTGGAATGATATGTACCAAGTTGTAAAGAAATGAAAAGGTCCAAAGGTAATACTCAAACAACTTGTTAACTATAAAAACTAAAGAAGGTCGAAAAAAACCACAGGTAGAAAATTACAAATATGAAAAATCTCAGGCTCCCTTAAGGCACATTTTCAAAGAAACTATTTGATGGTGAAATCTAATCATACAAGCAAAGAATCAAAATCAAAACAAAGATTTAGAGAATTTGAAATGGTATGATCAATATAAAATAATTAATGATGAGCCCCAAATCTATTTTAAGTAGCTTTAAGCAACCAGATAAATACATTTTGTTTCAGAGTAAAATAGAAATACTGACTGAACAATTAAACAAAAATCAGCAAGTATATAATGAACTGAAAACAAATACAAACCCACTTGGCCTAATACCTATAGAACACTATACCCAACAATTGCTGAATAGATATGCTCTTTGCAGTGGATGTAGAATGTTTATAAAGAAACACTATACACTAGGCCGTATCATGAATCCCAGTCAAATGAACTGTGCCAAAATGATACAGAATAATATCTGTGACCATAATAGAAATAACTAGAAGCCAATAAAGGAAGATATCTGAAAAATATCCAAATGTTTGAAATTAACCATGTATTTCTAAATCCTTGGGCAAAACAATAAATCACAATAGAAATTAGAAAGTATTTTTAACTGAATGAAAATGAAAAAACAACATAAGTTTGTCCGGTGAAGCTAGAACATCTTGGAAGAAAATGTCGACAATATTAGTTATTTAACAATTAGAGGAAGAAAAGCTTTGAAGTCAATCAGCAATGCTTTGACTTCAAGCCAAGAAAAAGAACAAAGACCCTGATGCTGGGAAATCTTGAAGGCAAAAGAAGAAGGTGGCGGGAGAGGATGAGATGGTTAGATAGCATCACCAACTCAGTGGACGTGAATTTGGGCGAACTCCGGGAGATAGTGGTGGACAGGGAAGCTTGGCATTCTGCATTCCAAAGGGTGGCAAAGAATTGGACCATGCTTAGTGACTGAACAACAACAACAAAGATGAAAATTAAATTAAATCTAAAGGCATAAATTAGTGATCTTGCAAAGAGAAACATCAATAAAAACAAAGGTTGCTTCTTTGAAAGAATAAAATTCATAACCCTCTAGCTAGAGACATTATAGTCACTAAAAAGCTAATAAGGAAATATTACAATTTGAGCACCATGATTTGACAAAACAAATGAAATAAAAAATTCCTTGAGATATACATATTATTGACGAAAAGTGGTGCTTGAGAGGCAATTGGGGAAAAAATCTTGATATGTAAAAACCTATCATGTATTTTATGTTTTTATTTCTTTGATTTATAATATTCACAATTTAAATATCATTTATAATTATCCTGAAATTGCTTGTTCCTGTTTTGTTTTCTTTTTCTGTCTCTCTCTCTTTTTTCTTTTGGTGATGACTCACAAGTGGGAATCAAGATTGCTGGGAGAAATATCAACAACCTCAGATATGCAGATGATATACTACTTTAATGATAAGACAGTGAAGAGAAACTAAAGAGCCTCTTGATGAAGGTGAAGAGGAGAATGAAAAAGTTGGCTTAAAATTCAACATTCAAAAAACTAAGATCATGGCATCCAGTTCCATCACTTCATGGCAAATAGTTGGGGGAAAAGTGGGAACAGTGACAGATTTTATTTTCTTGGTCTCCAAAATCACTGCTAATGGTGGCTGCAGCCACAAAATTAAAAGACAAACCTTGGAAGGAAAGCTATGACAAACCTAGACAGTGTATTAAAAAGCAGAGACATCACTTTGCCAGAAAAAGTCCATAGAGTCAAAGCCATGGTTTTTCCAGTAGTCATATATGGATGTGAGAGTTGGATCATAAAGAAGGTTCGGCACCGAAGAACTGATGTTTTTGAACTGTGGTGATGGAGAAGACTCTTGAGAGACCCTTGGATGGCAAGGAGCTCAAACCAGTCAATCCTAAAGGAAGTCAACCCTGAATATTCATTAGAAGGACTGATGCTGAAGCTGAAGCTCCAATACTTTGGCCGCCTGATGCGAAGAGCTGACTCATTAGAAAGGATCCTGATGCTGGGCAAGAGTGAAGGCAGGAGGAGAAGGAACGACAGAAAACAAGATGGTTGGATGGGATCACTGACTCAACGGACATGAGTTTAAGCAAGCGCGGGAGATGGTGAAGAACAGGGAGGCCTGGCATGCTGCAGTCCATAGGGGTGCAAAGAGTCAGACATGACTCATCAACTAAGCAACAACAAATAACCCTCTAGCTAGAGACATTATAGTCACTAAAAAGCTAATAAGGAAATATTACAATTTGAGCACCATGATTTGACAAAACAAATGAAATAAAAAATTCCTTGAGATATACATATTATTGACGAAAAGTGGTGCTTGAGAGGCAATTGGGGAAAAAATCTTGATATGTAAAAACCTATCATGTATTTTATGTTTTTATTTCTTTGATTTATAATATTCACAATTTAAATATCATTTATAATTATCCTGAAATTGCTTGTTCCTGTTTTGTTTTCTTTTTCTGTCTCTCTCTCTTTTTTCTTTTGGTGATGACTCACAAGTGGGAATCAAGATTGCTGGGAGAAATATCAACAACCTCAGATATGCAGATGATATACTACTTTAATGATAAGACAGTGAAGAGAAACTAAAGAGCCTCTTGATGAAGGTGAAGAGGAGAATGAAAAAGTTGGCTTAAAATTCAACATTCAAAAAACTAAGATCATGGCATCCAGTTCCATCACTTCATGGCAAATAGTTGGGGGAAAAGTGGGAACAGAGACAGATTTTATTTTCTTGGTCTCCAAAATCACTGCTAATGGTGGCTGCAGCCACAAAATTAAAAGACAAACCTTGGAAGGAAAGCTATGACAAACCTAGACAGTGTATTAAAAAGCAGAGACATCACTTTGCCAGAAAAAGTCCATAGAGTCAAAGCCATGGTTTTTCCAGTAGTCATATATGGATGTGAGAGTTGGATCATAAAGAAGGTTCGGCACCGAAGAACTGATGTTTTTGAACTGTGGTGATGGAGAAGACTCTTGAGAGACCCTTGGATGGCAAGGAGCTCAAACCAGTCAATCCTAAAGGAAGTCAACCCTGAATATTCATTAGAAGGACTGATGCTGAAGCTGAAGCTCCAATACTTTGGCCGCCTGATGCGAAGAGCTGACTCATTAGAAAGGATCCTGATGCTGGGCAAGAGTGAAGGCAGGAGGAGAAGGGATTACAGAAAACAAGATGGTTGGATGGGATCACTGACTCAACGGACATGAGTTTAAGCAAGCGCGGGAGATGGTGAAGAACAGGGAGGCCTGGCATGCTGCAGTCCATAGGGGTGCAAAGAGTCAGACATGACTCATCAACTAAGCAACAACAATCTCATTGTTCAGCTGAGCTTTAAAATCTCTTTATACATTAAGAAAGATAAGTCTACATTCTGTCAATTTACTTTTTAAATATATATATTTAAATACATGTATATTTGAAATTAAAATATATTTTCTCACAAAATAGATTGCTTTATTTATTCTTTTAACATGGGTTATGACTTTTTAATTGGTAGATACTTGCTTTACAATATTGTGTTGGTTTCTGCCATACATCAACAAGAATCAGCCACAGGTATATATATATATATATATATCCTCTCCCTCTTGAACTTCCTTCCCACCTCTCTCCCCATGCCACCCCTCTAGGTTGTTGTTGCAGAGCACTGGGTTGAGGCTCCCATGTCACACAGCAAATTCCCACTTTAATGGCAGAAAGCAAAGAGGAATTAAAGAGCTTCTTGAAGAAGGTAATGTATTTTACATATGGTAATGTATATACTTCCATGCTATGCTCTCACCTTTCCTCTATGATTTGTGTTTTGGGCCTTACTTACCTCAAGATTATATATTTTTATTGGTATATCTTTCTATATTTAATTAGTGCTCTCTCTTAAAGTTAATGCTTTAATCTTACAGGACTATATTTTATTGTAAGATATGTATTAGTAGTCTTTCTTTTTTTCAAATGCTTAGCTAGTCTTTTTTATCATATATTAAATTCAAATATATATACTTGGGTCCATTTCTATTATGTTTCTGCTTATCTGTTTGTCTACTTCTAGACCAGTCCCATACAATTTTATTTATTATAGTAGTATATCTTAATCTCTGATAAAACAGAGACTTTTTATTCCCTTCCTTTTCATCATTTTCTTCAGTTTTCACCTATGTTAATTGTTTCATGCATACTTTAGAATCGTTTTGTCAAATTCAAAGAGAAATCCATTTTGATTGAACAGTTATTGTTATAGCTATTTGGGGAAATTGACAAATTTACTATATTAAGCCTATCAACTAACATGACCTGTTTTTGTATTTAAGTCTTCCTTTAGTTCCCTCAAAACATATTTAGTTCCCTTCTTCATATAGGACTCAGACATTTTAAGTTTATTTCTAAGTTTTAGTACTTGGATTTTTTTTTAATGGTATGATTTATTTTCTAAAAAAATATAATTGATTTATAGGCAGGTTTGATCTCTGGGTAGGGAAGATCCCCCCATAGAAAGGAATGGCAACTCATTCCAGTATTCTTTCCTGGAGAATTCTATGGGCAGAGGAGCATCCAGGCTACAGTCCACGGGGCTGCAAAGAGTTGGACACAACTTAGCAACTAAGCACACACATACATCTGTATCTGTTAATGACAAATAGATGGGAAACAATGGAAACAGTGACAGACTTTATTTTTGGGGGCTCCGAAATCACTGCAGATTGTAATTGCACCAATGAAATTAAAAGACACTTGCTTTTTGGAAGAAAACCTATGACCAACCTAGATAGCATGTTAAAAAGCAGAAACATTATTTTGTCAACAAACGTACATCTAGTCAAAGCTTGGACTTTCCAGTAGTCATGTATGAATGTGAGAACTGGACTATAAAGAAGGCTGAGTGCCAAAGAATCAATGCTTTTAAACTGTGGTGTTGGAGAAGACTCTTGAGAGTCCCTCGGACTGCAAGGAGATCAAACCAGTTAGTCCTAAAGGAAATCAATCTTGAATATTCACTGGAAGGACTCATGCTGAAGCTGAAGCTCCACTACTTTGGCCACCTGATGCGAAGAGCCGACTCATTAGAAAGAACCCTGATGCTGGACAAGAGTGAAGGCAGGAGGCGAAGGGGATGACAGGAAGATGGTTGGATGGGATCACTGACTCAATGGACATGAGTTTAAGCAAGCTGCGGGAGATGGTAAACAGGGAAGCCTGGTGTGCTTCAGTCCATGGGGTCACAAAAAGTCAGACATGACTGAGCGACTGAATGACAAATCCCTAATTAATCCTTCTCCTCTTTCTCTCTCCCCTTTGGTAACCACAAGTTTGTTTTCTATAATTGTTATTCTGTTCCTCTTTTGCATATTTATTCATTTATATCATTTTTAGATTCCACATACAAGTGATCAGTTCAGTTCAGTTGCTCAGTTGTGTTCGACTCTGCGACCCCATGGGCTGCAGCATGCCAAGCCTCCCTGTCCATCACCAGTTCCCAGAGCTTACTCAAACTCATGTCCATTGGTGATGCCATTCAACCATCTCATCCTCTCTCGTCCCCTTCTCCTCCTGCCTTCAATCTTTCCCAGCATCAGGGTCTTTTCAAATGAGTGAGCTCTTCAAATCAGGTAGCCAAAGTATTGGAGTTTCAGCTTCAACATCCGTCCTTCCAGTGAACACTCAGGACTGATCTCTTTTAGGATGGGCTGCAGTCGCTTGGATATCTTTGCAGTCCAAGGGACTCTCAAGAGTCTTCTCCAACACCACAGTTCAAAAGCATCAATTCTCCGGTGCTCAGCTTTCTTTATGGTCCAACTCTCACATCCATACATGACTATTGGAAAAACCGTACCCTTGACTAGACAGATCTTTGCTGGCAAAGTAATGTCTCTGCTTTTTAACATGCTGTCTGGTTTGGTTATAACTTTCCTTCCAAGGAGTAAGTGTCTTTTAATTTCATGCATACAAGTGATATCATACAGTATTTGTCTTTCCCTGTCTGACTTATGTCATGAATCATAATATTCTATAGATCCATCCATGTTGCTACAAATGACAGAATTTCATTCTTTTATATGGCTGAGTAATACTCTATTGTACACATACCACATCGTCTTTATCCATTTGTCTGTTGATGTGTTGATGGGCATTAGTTTGCTTCCATGTCTTTGCTGTTGTAAATAATGCTGGAGTGAATACTGGGGTACATGTATCTTTCAAGTTAGTGTCTTGTATAAAATACTTTTTTTTCCATTTTGTTTTCTAACAGAAGTTTCACTTTTACATTTTACCGTCTAGTCAGTCTGCAAATTAAATTGGCTTATGAAGCGAGATAAAGAACTAATTCTTTTTTCCCCAAAACAATAAGCAGTTTTTCCAGCAGTAGCTTCCATGGAATATTTAGCCATGGAAAGTCAATACAAAATACATGTATACTGTGGTTGTAATTATGTAAAATATGCATTCCAGATGACAATAATTAGAAAATAATATGGAAAACTTGTATTTCTTTATAATTTTCTCACCAACAATGTAAACTGAGGGTAAAGAGTTCATCTTTCTTTTTTCATTCATTTCACCTTTTCCTTGGAGGAAATGTCATTTCCAATAACTATTTCTTGATATTTTATGGTACAAATTTAGTGCTTAGCATATGTTCCCTTCAAGTATTAATTAAGTAGCATCTCACACAGTAGACAACCTGGTGTCTGCCTAGAATCAGCACAGACAAGGAGACACTCACATGTGCTCTCAAATATTAAATTCTGAAATAGGGACTTTTTTTAAAAATAAGTCATACTATATTTTTCTCCTTACTTAGAAATATTAATCAGATGTTGCTTAATGTGGTATGAACATGAAACAGAAGACTCTTCTCATGTTCAGAAGAGTCACGTCTGGTTGGTCGCTCTCTGTCCCTCCATTGCCTGAATAAAATTCCTCAGCTTCTCCCTGATTGCAGGTTTTTACTCTTCTCTCCTATGAAATATATTCTATTCCTTCACTGTGTGCATGCATGCTCAGTTGTATCTGACTCTTTGTAACCCTATGGAATGTAACCCACCAGGCTCTACCCATGGGATTTTCAGTCCATGGGATTTTCCACACAAGAATACTGGGGTGGGTTGCCATTTCATCCTCCAGTGCATATTCCTGACCCAGGGATCAAACCCATGTCTCCTGTCTCTCCTCCATTGAAAGCAGACTCTTTACCACTTGAGCCACCAGGGAAACCCCTATTCCTTCATTAGGTGTGTCAAAATCAGACTTGTGCTTCTAAGCATCACTGTACCCTAAGCGTCACTTCTTGTCATTGCTTTCATTTCTCTCTTTTTCTTTTCTTTTTTGATTGGAGGAAATTTATGCAGATGTGCATAAAGCTCTTTACGGGTTAGAATTAAGAGAAGCTATTCCTCTTGCTCAGAAGGATGGTCCAGGTATGGACATAAAGGAACATCTTGTCTTACTTTTAATGGGATATGATTATTATTATGCACATCAAAGAAAAACAATGGATTTTCTAAAGGATTGAAACAAACAGAATTGGCGTACCAAGACATGGGAATACCTCAGTGGCCCAGCATCATTTGGAAGTAAAATAGTGCTGCTGCTGCTGCTGCTGCTGCTAAGTCGCTTCAGTCGTGTCTGACTCTGCATGACCCCATAGACAGCAGCCCACCAGGCACCCCTACCATATGTAAACTTTCCAGACCGCTGAAAATTCTCACCGACAACCCAATGGTTACATTTTGGTAAATAGAGGTGCTAACTCACTGCTGGTGAGTTTGTAGGTGATTTGCCCCTGCGTTCAGTAGCCTCATGCTCCTACACTTTGCTAGAGGTAGGCCTGCCTTTTGTCACACTTTATGTTGCTCCTTTTTTTCCCACCAGAGACACATCTCTCTAGCAGCAGCCCACCACTAAGTCTTCCGTTTACTTGTACTCTACTGTAACATAGAAACCAGACGACCATGCTTATTGAATTGCGCCCCAAGTAAAAACCTAGGGAAACTCTGAGTCATGTTACTTAGTTACTTAGCCATCCTGTTATGGCTTTGGGAGGTCAGCTGTGTGTGTGTTAGTCACTCAGTCGTATCTGGCTCTTTGTGATCCCATGGACTGTAGCCTGCCAAGGATTCTCTAGGCAAGAATACTGGAGTGGGTTGCTATTCCCTTCTCAGGGGATCTTCCCAACCCAGGGACCAAACCTGGGTCTCCTGCACTGCAGGCAGATTCTTTACCATATGAGCCACCAGGGAAGGTCTGCTGCTGCTGCTGCTGCTGCTGCTGCTGTTGCTGCTGCTGCTGCTGCTAAGTCACTTCAGTCGTGTCTGACTCTGTGCGACCTCATAGATGGCAGCCCACCAGGCTCCCCTGTCCCTGGGATTCTCCAAGCAAGAACACTGGAGTGGGTTGCCATTTCCTTCTCCAATGCATGAAAGTGAAAAGTGAAAGTGAAGTTGCTCGGTCGTGTCTGATTCTTAGCGACCCCCTGGACTGCAGCCCACCAGGCTCCTCCATCCATGGGATTTTCCAGGCAAGAGTACTGGAGTAGGGTGCCATCGCCTTCTCCGAGGGAAGGCCTAAAGTTTCTTAAAAACCATTCCTTCTTGGTAGGGCTGCAACTGACAAACACATCATTCATTCATTCAGCAAACAATTACCATGTGCCTGCATACTCCATTTAGTATTCCAGACACTGGCTATATAGTAGTGAATAGAGCAGACACCCAGTCCTTGGCATGTGTAGAGTTTAAAATCTAGATGGGCAAAGGGATATTGTGAAGAAAGCTTTGAAAATACCATGAAAGCATGAAAGCAAAGAATTAATCTATATAAATGACTCAGAATTCAGATTTCAAAAAGAAAAAAAAAAATCACCCGCATTTCAAAAGGACAGTTTGGCAGCCAAGAAACCATAATAGTCCAGTTAAAGGCATGAGTCAGAGGCTCTTCAGGGAGTGAATTGTTTCTGGCAGCAGGGGCCCTTTCTGGAAGCATGTCCGGTCCCGTGCGCAGCCTCACTTCCTGAGGCTGCAACAGAAAACGTGCTCCTGGTCCCTTCACGTCATTCCCTTCCATCCACATATTCCCTCAGCTCCTCTTAAAACTGGATCTGCCCCAGCCCTGGTGCTCCAGGAGAGGACTGTGAATTCAGTAGTTGAGAGGATTGAAGCTACATCCACAGCCAGGGCGGAGAAAGGTGCTGTGACACATGGCTTCTCCTCCAAGGGGTTTCAGAAGTCAGCCAGGAAGCCTGACTTTCAAGAATGAATAAAATGAAGGAATAAAATGAAGCCTGTACCAACAGTTTCAAATTTAAAAGACAGCTAAGAAAGAGTAGTGGGAACATTTCCGCAAGACAAGTATTATGGTCGCTGGTAGAAACATCAAATTCTCAATTTAGTTTAGGAAAATTTGAAACAGTATTTCTATTCTTCTTTCCTTACACTTTCAACTTTTGTGCCAGCAAAGCAGAAAGCTCTCCCCACCCCTACATCTCCCCAAACCTCCCACTTATGTTTGTTTGTGAAAAGAATATGAGCAGTTGGCTGTCTCTAACAACTCTTGACAATAAACAGGACAATGAACTAAATTATTTTAAAATGAAAAAAAAACTTTTTTTGGAAAAACATTTAACAAGCTAATGGTGGTTTCTCTTGTGTTCCAAAATGAGAAGCATGAAAAAGAATGGCCTCTCTGCTTCCTATTCAAACAAAAACTCAAGATCTCAAGCCCCAAACCAGGGCCCCCAGAGCAGTAAGATGAGGTCACAGCTGACCACATCAGTGGACCTTATCCAAGAAAACCCTTTGAAGGTATCCCTTCTGGTGACTGAACAGATTGTCCCCTGAGGTTGAAGCAAACACAGATAAACACTCGGGAAAAGCCACTGCGCATGGCACAAGGATGATAAAATGCCTGCTGATTTCAACTACTGACTGCAGCCTTCAGACTGTTTTTCTTAACTCATTCCTATGCTTACCTTAAACTCTAGAATCTTCAGGTATGAAGAAGAGGCTGATATGTGTCTATGGGTTTGCTTAACATGAAAACAATACAAGGACTTCCCTGGTGGTCCAGGAGTTAAGAATCTGCCTTGCAATGCAGGGGACTCTGGTACGATCCCTGGTCAGGTAACCAAGATCCCACACACTATCAGGCAACTAAGCCCTCCTACTGCAACTACTGAGCCTGTGCACCTCAACTAGAGAGCCTACGCACTGCAATGAAGATTTGTGTGCCAGTGCAGTCAAATAAATATTTTTTTGAAAAGAAAGAAAGCAACATAAAAACTTCCTTCCACTTCATAAGAACCCAGGAGTTGAAAATGTATATATAATCAGAGAGTTCAAGCTTCCCCTCCATCAGCATAGTCTTNGTCCCTGGGATTCTCCAAGCAAGAACACTGGAGTGGGTTGCCATTTCCTTCTCCAATGCATGAAAGTGAAAAGTGAAAGTGAAGTTGCTCAGTCGTGTCTGATTCTTAGCGACCCCCTGGACTGCAGCCCACCAGGCTCCTCCATCCATGGGATTTTCCAGGCAAGAGTACTGGAGTAGGGTGCCATCACCTTCTCCGAGGGAAGGCCTAAAGTTTCTTAAAAACCATTCCTTCTTGGTAGGGCTGCAACTGACAAACACATCATTCATTCATTCAGCAAACAATTACCATGTGCCTGCATACTCCATTTAGTATTCCAGACACTGGCTATATAGTAGTGAATAGAGCAGACACCCAGTCCTTGGCATGTGTAGAGTTTAAAATCTAGATGGGCAAAGGGATATTGTGAAGAAAGCTTTGAAAATACCATGAAAGCATGAAAGCAAAGAATTAATCTATATAAATGACTCAGAATTCAGATTTCAAAAAGAAAAAAAAAAATCACCCGCATTTCAAAAGGACAGTTTGGCAGCCAAGAAACCATAATAGTCCAGTTAAAGGCATGAGTCAGAGGCTCTTCAGGGAGTGAATTGTTTCTGGCAGCAGGGGCCCTTTCTGGAAGCATGTCCGGTCCCGTGCGCAGCCTCACTTCCTGAGGCTGCAACAGAAAACGTGCTCCTGGTCCCTTCACGTCATTCCCTTCCATCCACATATTCCCTCAGCTCCTCTTAAAACTGGATCTGCCCCAGCCCTGGTGCTCCAGGAGAGGACTGTGAATTCAGTAGTTGAGAGGATTGAAGCTACATCCACAGCCAGGGCGGAGAAAGGTGCTGTGACACATGGCTTCTCCTCCAAGGGGTTTCAGAAGTCAGCCAGGAAGCCTGACTTTCAAGAATGAATAAAATGAAGGAATAAAATGAAGTCTGTACCAACAGTTTCAAATTTAAAAGACAGCTAAGAAAGAGTAGTGGGAACATTTCCGCAAGACAAGTATTATGGTCGCTGGTAGAAACATCAAATTCTCAATTTAGTTTAGGAAAATTTGAAACAGTATTTCTATTCTTCTTTCCTTACACTTTCAACTTTTGTGCCAGCAAAGCAGAAAGCTCTCCCCACCCCTACATCTCCCCAAACCTCCCACTTATGTTTGTTTGTGAAAAGAATATGAGCAGTTGGCTGTCTCTAACAACTCTTGACAATAAACAGGACAATGAACTAAATTATTTTAAAATGAAAAAAAAACTTTTTTTGGAAAAACATTTAACAAGCTAATGGTGGTTTCTCTTGTGTTCCAAAATGAGAAGCATGAAAAAGAATGGCCTCTCTGCTTCCTATTCAAACAAAAACTCAAGATCTCAAGCCCCAAACCAGGGCCCCCAGAGCAGTAAGATGAGGTCACAGCTGACCACATCAGTGGACCTTATCCAAGAAAACCCTTTGAAGGTATCCCTTCTGGTGACTGAACAGATTGTCCCCTGAGGTTGAAGCAAACACAGATAAACACTCGGGAAAAGCCACTGCGCATGGCACAAGGATGATAAAATGCCTGCTGATTTCAACTACTGACTGCAGCCTTCAGACTGTTTTTCTTAACTCATTCCTATGCTTACCTTAAACTCTAGAATCTTCAGGTATGAAGAAGAGGCTGATATGTGTCTATGGGTTTGCTTAACATGAAAACAATACAAGGACTTCCCTGGTGGTCCAGGAGTTAAGAATCTGCCTTGCAATGCAGGGGACTCTGGTACGATCCCTGGTCAGGTAACCAAGATCCCACACACTATCAGGCAACTAAGCCCTCCTACTGCAACTACTGAGCCTGTGCACCTCAACTAGAGAGCCTACGCACTGCAATGAAGATTTGTGTGCCAGTGCAGTCAAATAAATATTTTTTTGAAAAGAAAGAAAGCAACATAAAAACTTCCTTCCACTTCATAAGAACCCAGGAGTTGAAAATGTATATATAATCAGAGAGTTCAAGCTTCCCCTCCATCAGCATAGTCTTCCCAAAAAGTGACTTTCCCTATCCAATGCTCTGAAGCCTGCAGTGTCCCTCCCCATGGGATGTGTTGCTGTATTGTTGTTCAGTCACCAAGTCGTGTCTGACTCTTTGTGACCCCATGGACTACAGCACGCCAGGCCTCCCTGCCCCTTACCATCTCTCAAAGTTTGCCCAAGTTCATGTCCATTGAATCAGTGATGCCATCCAACCATCTCATGGGATATCAATCATCACACATGGGATATAAATGCTTTATAAATAGCCTTGCTGACATGAGTCTGGTCCTGGACATAAGTCATCTGTTCACTGGAAGCCAGTTGTCACACTTTCACACCAACATGCATTTCCTTAATTTCCACATCTGTGCCTGAGCACAGATTATCTGTTCTGCTGGGTGGACCAGCTCATCCTGACTTACACCTCAAGATGAAATTTAGTCCTGTCTTTTTCATGGAGCTCTCTTTTCCACAATTGACAGACACTTGATTTCTACTGAATTTTTCATAGACATATTTATTGCAGAGAACTGGGAACCTCTAAGCCCCTAGTAACACCAAGGTCATTATGCCTGTGACCTAACAAGCTGTAGAAAATGAGTTGCCAGAAAGCTTGTCCAGACTCCTGGGTAAATTGCTTCTCACCTTTTTGGCTAAGATCAAGGGCAGATTCCTGGGTAAGGAGGAGGAAGGGAGGTTCACTCATATCCAGTCTTCTCACTCCTCCTAGGATCTGTGGACATAGAGATCACTGAAGAGTCTAGGGTTGCACAGAGGTCAGCAATCCAGCTCATTCTACTGCTTCAAGGGGTCATCTGTGAGCTGCCCCCCTTGCCCATCTGCCCTGGCCTGTCTTTAAAAAGTTTTCATAGAGAGGGTGATAAGATGTTCACCTTTCAAGCTGCATTTCCTTCCATGAAGCATTCTAGTCTTAGTATCTTTTATACCAACTTATATCCACCCCATACACACTTATACTTCCAAACTTCTACCCTTGTTCTTATTAGCACTTGGGACATCCTTGCCCTCATTTCCTACCTGGTCAATATCTCCTCAGCCTTTTCAAGGTTCAGCTCAAATTAACTCCTTTCTTCTCCTTCTCTTCACTGAACTCTTAGACAATATTAACTACTCTTTCTTCCTTATTTCCAAAGTATAATAGTCTTCACTCTATTTTAGAACTTAATGATTGTTTGTGTATATGTCACTCCCAGCCCTGGAGGAAGGACTATCTTATTTAATCTTTATATCCCTAGTCCTAACCTTGTGCCAAAGACATCTAGAAGTTGTGTTAATATGTGGGACTGAATGTGAACAGCCTAGAAGTTCTTGAAATGGACCCAGGTACACATCATCCCGTAAGGTAGAAGTCCAGCCCGGGCAATATTCTGCTCCCTCTGATGCTTGCTTGGTAACCAACACTCCTCCACCCCCATCTGTCCCACATCAACATCCTGTTTCTTCTTCTTATCCTAGCTCAACATTTTCTTCAAGTTATACTTACTCTGCAGGTCCCATTGTAGGCCCACTTTCTCTAGCTTTATTTTTTGGTACTCTCTCTGTTCAAGCCTAAGTACTTGCCTATTACCTTTTAGCTTTAGTTTCCTCATCTGATATAGCCTCTTTGTAGCACTGTTGTATAGAGAAATATTAGATGTGTATGCAAAAAAGTTTTGTACTAAAATGTCAAAGAATGATGCAAATAAAATGAACTTTAATTGCATATTTCAAGGTAAGCTATATTTTCTAATGAAAAATAATTATGATACAAAAATAACTCACAGAATATCAATGTAAAGGAGTCAAAATATATCTCTGAGTGGCAAAATAGATCAAAAAAGAATAAAATTATAACAGTGGGAATATGATAGAAAAAATACACTGGACTGAAAAATTATTGAATGTTATCAGTTGTCAGTATTATAAATTTCCAGTAGTCATGTATGGATGTGAGAACTGGACCATAAAGAAAGCTGAGCACTGAAGACTTGATGCTTTTGAACTGTGGTGCTGGAGAAGACTCTTGAGAGAGTCCCTCGGACGGCAAAGAGATCAAACAGTCAGTCCTAAAAGAAATCAGTCCTGAATATTCATTGGAAGGACTGGTGCTGAAGCTGAAGCTCCAGTACTTTGGCCACCTGATGTAAAGAACTGACTCATTGGAAAAGACCCTGATGCTAGGAAATATTGAAGGCAGGAAAAGAAGGGGATGACAGAGGATGAAATAGTTGGATGACATCACCAACCTGATGGGTATAAGTTTGAGCAAGCTCCAGGAGTTGATGATGGACAGGGAAGCCTGGTGCACTGCAGTCCATGGGGTGGCAAAAAGTCAGACATGACTGAGCAACTGAACCGAACTGATCAGTTGTTTTAAAAAAAAAAAAAAAACTATTTCTTTCCTACACATCTAATATTATCTCCCCATAGACATCTCAAATCCAATATGTTCAAAACTAACCTCTAGATAGATCTCTTACCTAGTCACGTTACCTAACTTGCTTCTATTCTTCTTATATTCCTTCTTTTGACCACTATACATCACTCTTAAAGCCCCCAATCCTATTTCATTTTCCCATCATATTCAAAGCCAACCCAAGTCCTGTGGAGTCTAAGTCCTGAAATCTCTCTTGTCTCTATCTCCTCTTATGCAAATTCGTTGCCCCACTTTCAGGACTTAGGATTTCTCACCTGTTCTGCTTCCATTGTGTCCTATTAGATCTTCTGTCTACAATGCATCTTCCATAATGTAACTAGAGAGAGGTTTCAAAGACATAAACCTTAAACATGCCACTTAAAAATATTCTATGGCTTCCATAATTCAGACTGAATTCCTTAACATGTCATTCAAAATCTTTCATGATTTAGCCCCTGTTTATCTTTCAGTTCACTCTTCTGTGCTTCTTTAGGGATCTTCTAATATAGAAAACTTTCTCAGACTTTCTCAAGGTGATCTTTCACCCATACGCCCCATAACACTGTATGTTCACTTTAATTAGAGCATCTGTCTCAAACATGAGCATTTCTAATTAAATATCTTCCCTGCAAGACTGTACACTCTTTGCTTGTCACCTAAAATTTTCACATAAAGAGATTAAATGGAATGGTTCCATTGCCTCCTCACCCAGGCAGGCAGCCCCTGAGTAAAATGATAGAAACAGAAAGAAAGATAGGAATGAAGGAAGAAAGACAGTGTTAGTTCTGACATTGGAGAGAAAAGAGTCTAGGAGGCTGTAGCCTCTGTTGGTGAGTGAAGAAAGAAAAATACTGAATCCAGCATAAGCTGGACCATATGACCCCAACAAGGGTCAAGGAATTTAACCCTTGATATGAATCATTTTGAAAGAATACAGAAAACATTTCTCTCTATCAGGACTTCTAGAAAAGACAACTGACTACTGGACAAGCTTTTACCTGATAGATACGGATTAATACCAAAGAAAAATTTTTCATTGTGAATTATGTCTTGACCACTTGCCAACAGGTGATTGCATTTAAAGAGCTATTGAGTTTTTTTTGTTGTTGTTGTTGTTTTAAAGAGTTCTTTAAATGTACTCATCATTGAAATCTCCAAGGGCAGATAAAGACTTCAAAATCAACACACTGGCCCAAAAAGAGTAAACACAGATCACAAAAACAATAACGTCTGGTAAATTGAACCAGTTAAATTTAGTTCTCTATGTTCCTTTCTCGGGGAAGGCAATGGCACCCCACCCCAGTACTCTTGCCTGGAAAATCCAATGGACGGAGTAGCCTGGTGGGCTGCAGTCCATGGGGTCACTAACAGTCGGACAGACTGAGCGACTTCACTTTCACTTTTCTCTTTCATGCACTGGAGAAGGAAATGGCAACCCACTCCAGTATTCTTGCCTGGAGAATCCCAGGGATGGGGGAGCCTGGTGGGCTGCCATCTGTGGGGTCACACAGAGTCGGACACGACTGAAGTGACTTAGCAGCAGCAGTAGCAGCAGCATGTTCTCTTCTTCACACAAACATCATCATTGGTCTCAATATTTAACCAAACCCAAGTTTATTCNATTCTTGCCTGGAGAATCCCAGGGATGGGGGAGCCTGGTGGGCTGCCATCTGTGGGGTCACACAGAGTCGGACACGACTGAAGTGACTTAGCAGCAGCAGTAGCAGCAGCATGTTCCTTTCTTCACACAAACATCATCATTGGTCTCAATATTTAACCAAACCCAAGTTTATTCTATAAAAAAAATAGAGCATTCTAAGATTCTACCTTAATTAGAAAGAAGATTTATATAGATGAAATGAAGAATTTAATCACTTAGTAAATGTGCTCTCAACCAAGTTTTCTGCCTAAAAGTCCCAATATTTATAGAGGACATAACATAGTTCTAGTGTTATTGTTGACTCTGCTGCCTACAGTTTTAGATCTATCTCTTAGCTATTTTTGTGATTAACATGCCCCTCTTTACCAACATGGGATATAAAACAATAACATATATTTAAAATATTCAAATTAAGTAACTATTCATCTTACTCCTCTGTTGTGAGAAAGTATTTCCTCTGTCTTCAGGGTTATTTCACGTCCAATGCCAAGAGAAAGAAAAAATCTGAAGAGTTTTACTCAGCCCAAGGAGTCAGTCTTGCTTTACCATCCTCATGATGGAAGAAAACCGGAAACTATGAGGAGTCCCTTCAATGACAGATGCTGGGACTCGCAGCTATTGCTGCTGAGGGAGTATCTGTGAAAAGTGGGCGGTTTGATAGTGAGATACAAGGCTTCGTCATTTATGTGAAAACCGCTGTTTCTCATAGTATCTGTGTGTGTGTGCGTGTATGCTCAATTGTGTCTGACTCTTTGTGACCCCATGGACTATAGCCTGCCAGGCTCCTCTGTCCATGGGATTCTCCAAGCAAGAATACTCAAGTGGATTGCCATTCCCTTCTCCAGGAAATTTCCCGACCCAGGGATTGAACCCATGTTTCCTGGGTTTCCTGCATTGACTGGCAGATTATTTACCCCTGAGCCACCTGGGAAGCCCCTCTGCCGGCCATCTATCCATTGAAGAAGTGAACTTGGGAACCAGTCCATATCTATTGCACAGGTCTGGCAGGATGTTCTCAAGGTAGACTATGGAAAAACAGGAAGACATGTTAAGATCAGCAATACTCACTACACAATATGACTAGTTACTTAACTTGTTCTAAATGATCAGATACACAGACTTGTTGCTCAGAGACACCCTCACAGTGCCAAGGAGACTGTGTCAGGAAGAACCAGTGGCCTTGGCCATATGCTATGCTCCAAGCCAGCCCTTTTCTTGTCCTTGGTTCCCTTCCCTCAGAGGGAAAGCTCCTAGCCTCTAGTTGACTCTCAGTATAACCTCCTCAATTCATCAGAGATGGTCTGCTAATATCACCTGTAAAACAGAGGGTAGTTGAGTCTCTATTCTAATCCTCCTAGAAGGTTCCTTGTAGAAGTGAAATCACTCAGTCGTGTCTGACTCTTTACGACCCCATGGACTACTGTAGCCTGCCAGGCTCCTCTGTCCATTGCCAGGCTCCTCCATTCATTGGATTTTCCAGACAAGAATACTGGAGTGGGTTGCCATTTCCTTTTCCAGGGGATCTTCCCGACCCAGGGATTGAACCCAGGTCTCCCACATTACAGGCAGTTCTTGGATCTTTGCAAATTGCTCACTACTGCAACCCACACACACATTCTAACCAAAGGGAGTCTTAGTCAGAGTCCTGACAGCAAAGAGCTAGCACAATGTTGTTTTTGAGGATAGTCAACAAAGGGACTATTCAAAGTTGTGTGGACATGAAAATGCAATATCATGCTAAAAACAAAGCCCTAAAGAACAAGGGCACAGATAGACACCTAAAGAAGGTAGCCAGGATGAAAGGGCTCCCTGACAGAATCTGTTGCCTTCAGTAGAGAAACAGAGACACAACCAACCTCAGTTACCCGTTAAGAAAAACTACAGGAATTAACACCCCAACCTCACTCTTCTCCTACCCTTTCACCTCCTTCTGGTTGTCTCCATTGACAAATGCAACAGGAAACTACAAGGCAAGAAATATATGTCAACTTCTTGAGGACAGATGAAAGTGAGGAAGGAGAGATATCTTACCCAGAGAGCTGGGAGAGAAGGTCCTGTATATCTGTGGTCTGCATAGTATTTCACGAACTGGTTCCAACTTTGAGATGTTTGTGGCTGAACCACCATGAGATAAGCACACAATTGGAGAATAAGCATTTAGAAACCTTGATAGCACAATTTGATGCCGCCACACACTCAAGTATACAACCACACATTCTGCTCATTAAATAGCAAGTAGGGCAACTCAGGAGCTGTTGACTCAGGAGGTGAATTGTATATGGAATAAGCTGCATTCTAGTGATACACCAAAAGGCTCTGGTTAACACACGAGATATTTTAAGGTAAGTTTGTCAACAGTAACCTAAATATTTATTTAAAAATTTTAGGGACTCTCCCAGAGGTCCAGTGGTTAAGAGTTTGCCTTGCAATGCAGGTGATGTGAGTTCAATCCCTGATCAGAGAAATAAGATTCCATATGCCTCAGGACAACTAAGCCCACCTGCCACAAGTGGAGAGAGTATGCATTACAATGAAAAATCTCGTGTGCCACAACCAAGATCCGACTCAGCCTAAATTAATTAATTAATTCATTTTTAAAAATAAAATAAAACATTTTAACTTATTTATTTTACAATTTTTTTATTCTAGCAATTGCTTGTATACATATATTCATGACATTTTTCCTTATTAGGTAAATTTTAAAATAATATTTGTATTATTATTTCCATATCTGGTATTGACAAAGTAGCTTGTATTTTCTATAAATAACAAGAGAGTATGCATTACAATGAAAAATCTCGTGTGCCACAACCAAGATCCGACTCAGCCTAAATTAATTAATTAATTCATTTTTTAAAATAAAATAAAACATTTTAACTTATTTATTTTACAATTTTTTTATTTTAGCAATTGCTTGTATACATATATTCATGACATTTTTCCTTATTAGGTAAATTTTAAAATAATATTTGTATTATTATCTCCATATCTGGTATTGACAAAGTAGCTTGTATTTTCTATAAATAACATTGCAAAAAAAATTTTAAAACAACCATTTGAAGGCTCTGGAGATCAATCTAAAACAGTGGAAACTGGAAATTTTTTTAAAGAGAATTAAATTGGATAAAATGTGTGTTTATAGCTTTTTTGCCTGAAGGTATTTCCTAGTCCACACAGACAGAAGTCAACTAGAACATAAGCAGAAAGTTCCAGTCTCAATGGTCTGAGAAATCAGAGTATGGAGTTTGAAAAAAGGGACACTGACTTTAAAAATGGGTCAGTCAGTTCAGTTCAGTTCAGTCACTCAGTCGTGTCCGACTCTTTGAGACCCCGTGAATCACACCACGCCAGGCCTCCCTGTCCATCACCAACTCCCAGAGTTCACTCAGACTCACGTCCATCGAGTCAGTGATGCCATCTAGCCATCTCATCCCCTGTCGTCCCCTTCTCCTGCCCGCAATCCCTCCCAGCATCAGAGTCTTTTCCAGTGAGTCAACTCTTCTCATGAGGTGGCCAAAGTACTGGAGTTTCAGCTTTAGCATCATTCCTTCCAAAGAAATCCCAGGGCTGATCTCCTTTAGAATGGACTGGTTGGACCTCCTTTCAGTCCAAGGGACTCTCAAGAGTCTTCTCCAACACCACAGTTCAAAAGCATCAATTCTTCAGTGCTCAGCTTTCTTCACAGTCCAACTCTCACATCCATACATGACCACTGGAAATAGGAACAATCTAATATAATATATTTTTTTAAAAAGCTGGTGGGCTGGAGGGAGGGGGAATTCCCTGGCAGTCCAATGGCTAGGTGCCTTCATTGCCAAGGATCCAGTTTCAATCCTTAGTTGGAGAACTATGATCTCACAAGCCGTGCACATGGCCAAAAAAAAAGAAGAAAACTTCAAAGATAAATAAGACAGTGTCGAAAAGACTAACATACTAGCAATCAGATCCTAGAAAAAGGAAAGATAAAAAAGAGGAAGAAAAACTACTTAAAATAATGGGAAAATGTTACCTAAATTTTATGAAAAACAGTTTATAGATCCTAAAAGCTCAGCAAACCCTCCAACTGGACAAACACAAAGAAAAATACACTTAGACACATTATAATAAAAAAGCTGAAAATCAAAGATAAAAAGAAAATCTTAAAAGTATTAAGAAAAAAGAGACCAAGAAAGAAAAAATAGACATATTATTAAAAAGAAAACATTGACATGGATGATGGTAGACTACTTACTAGAAACAATGGAGATAATAATATCAATTTTACATAAAAAGTAAAAGCTATTCAGTTGTGTCCAACTCTTTGTAACCCCATGGACTGTATGTATAGCCCATGAAATTCTCCAGGCAAGAATACTGGAGTGGGTAGCCTATCACTTTTCCAGTTGATCTTCCTGACCCAGGAATAGAACCAAGGTCTCCTCCATTGCAGGTGGATTCTTTAGCAACTGAGCTATCAGGGGAAGCCCTGAGAAGTTCAATTTTATATAAGTCTATCAAAAAAGTGTATACTCATCCAACCACTGCAATAATCCAAGGAATTGAAATAAAAGGCAAAAAAAAAAAAAACTTGAAAAGAAGAAAAAGAAACTAAAACTGTGTCCAGTCACAGACACTATAAATGTTAAGTTGGAAATTCTTAGGAATCTAACAAAACTACAGTAGAGCTAATAAGTGATTTCATCAACATCATAGGCTAAAAAATAAATTTTTATAAAATCTATAATGTAGCATTTCTACACACAAGCAGCAAAAAAATTTTTAATGAAATTTAAAGACAATTCAATTTACAGCTGCATCCAAAAACATAAAATATTTGGGAATACCTTTAGAAAAGCATGCAATACCTCTATACTTAAAATTGCAAAATATCCTGAGATAAAAATTAAAGACCTAAATAAATGGAGGAATATGCCATGCTCATTGAAATGGAAAAATTAATATTTTTTAAAAGGTTAATTCTCCACAAATTGATCTATAACTTCAAAACAATCTGAGTTATAACTCCTACAAGTATTTTTATAGACACTGATAAGCTAATTCTAAATGTATATAGAAGATGAAAAGTAACAACCAAAACAATCTTTCCCCTCTGGTTTTTGTTTATTTCCTTACTTGTTTGGTCTCACCTTGCAGGAGGTGCAAGGTGCAAGGGCAGAATTCTAACCACTGGACTGCCAGGGAATCCTCCAAAACAATCTTTAGAAAGAGGACAAAGTTGGAAGTCTTACACCACCTCATTTCAAAACTTACTATAAAGCTACAATAATCAAGATAGTGTGACATAGCATAAAGACAGACAAATATCAATGGAAGACAGTCCATAAATATGCTTACATAATTAATTAATATTCAACATGAGCAACAGATCAATGAAATGAGAACAAATGTAAAATCTTTTCTACATGATACTGGAACAACGGTATGTATGAAGGAAAAGTGACCCTTGACTCCTATCTCATCATTCACAAAAATTAATTTGTTACAGATCATAGATCTAGCAATAAACACTAAGACTGAAAACCTAGAAAGATCCACAAGAATATTCCCTGGTGGTCCAAAGGTTAGTACCACACACTTTCACTGCAGAGGTGGGGATTCAACCCCAAAATCCGGGTGGCATGGCCAAATAACTATAAATGTTAAGTTGGAAATTCTTAGGAATCTAACAAAACTACAGTAGAGCTAATAAGTGATTTCATCAACATCATAGGCTAAAAAATAAATTTTTATAAAATCTATAATGTAGCATTTCTACACACAAGCAGCAAAAAAATTTTTAATGAAATTTAAAGACAATTCAATTTACAGCTGCATCCAAAAACATAAAATATTTGGGAATACCTTTAGAAAAGCATGCAATACCTCTATACTTAAAATTGCAAAATATCCTGAGATAAAAATTAAAGACCTAAATAAATGGAGGAATATGCCATGCTCATTGAAATGGAAAAATTAATATTTTTTAAAAGGTTAATTCTCCACAAATTGATCTATAACTTCAAAACAATCTGAGTTATAACTCCTACAAGTATTTTTATAGACACTGATAAGCTAATTCTAAATGTATATAGAAGATGAAAAGTAACAACCAAAACAATCTTTCCCCTCTGGTTTTTGTTTATTTCCTTACTTGTTTGGTCTCACCTTGCAGGAGGTGCAAGGTGCAAGGGCAGAATTCTAACCACTGGACTGCCAGGGAATCCTCCAAAACAATCTTTAGAAAGAGGACAAAGTTGGAAGTCTTACACCACCTCATTTCAAAACTTACTATAAAGCTACAATAATCAAGATAGTGTGACATAGCATAAAGACAGACAAATATCAATGGAAGACAGTCCATAAATATGCTTACATAATTAATTAATATTCAACATGAGCAACAGATCAATGAAATGAGAACAAATGTAAAATCTTTTCTACATGATACTGGAACAACGGTATGTATGAAGGAAAAGTGACCCTTGACTCCTATCTCATCATTCACAAAAATTAATTTGTTACAGATCATAGATCTAGCAATAAACACTAAGACTGAAAACCTAGAAAGATCCACAAGAATATTCCCTGGTGGTCCAAAGGTTAGTACCACACACTTTCACTGCAGAGGTGGGGATTCAACCCCAAAATCCGGGTGGCATGGCCAAATAAATCAATCAATCATGTAAAACTAAATTAAGGTGGTTTATAAAAATCAGAAAGAAAAATATCAACCTTTGAGTACGTGTACTGCAGTGGGGACTTAAAGAGGCAAGACGGAACTCACTGGAATAGTAGAAATGCTCTTTATCTTGATAAGAGTGTGATATGCAGGTACTGTCATTGCTGTTCAGTCACTCAGTTGTGTCCGAATCTTTAGGACCCCAAGGACTGCAGCATACCAGGCCTCCCTGTCCTTCACCATCTCCAGAAGCACACATGTAACAACAAGCACATCTCAGATACTGGTTTCTAAATACCATTCTTTACTAAAACAGCCAGGGCTTCTTGGAGAACAGGCTGACTCCTGGCTTGGATCAGTAAAAGCACAAAATGATCCTATAATACCTTGTGCTGAAAACTAAGGAACTACATAAATCATATCAAAGGGACAAGGAGTCAACTGGAACAGTCCCCACTAATCATATCTAGGACAATTGATAAAATCAATTGATGTTAAATATAGCAGGTCAAAATTACATGATGGCCAAGTAATTCTCACAAAATACGTCTCCACCTTTCAGGGGAGAGAGCTGGTGGACACCACCTTGTTCAACTTATCTATGTCAATATCCCTACATTGTGGCAAATTGACACCATGTGCTTCCAGATGTGATGTACGGGGAAGGACATGTCACCTTAACCTTGCCAAAAATGCATGGCCTGAAATTAATTACACCCAGACTGAGAAGAATTCTACAAAACAACTGACTTGTTCTCTTAAGAAATGTCAAGGGTAAGCAAGACAAGGTAAAACTGAAAAACGCTTTCAGCTTAAAGGATGCCAAAGAGACTTGACAACTACAGCTACACCTGATGACTGGATTAATATACAAGACAAAGAAAAAAACAGTAGACATAAGGGATATTATTGAGCCAAGAGATGGAATTTGAAAATGAACTATGGGTTAGATAATTGTGCTATGCTCATACTCAGTCATGTCTGCCTCTTTGTGACTCCATGGACTGTAGCCTGCCAGGCTCCACTGTCTATGGGATTTTTCAGGCAAGAATACTGAAGTGGGTTGTCATTTCCTCCTCCAGCAGACTGTCCCAACCCAGGGATCAAACCCACTGAATCGCTGGGAAAGCCCAGTAGTGCTATAGCAGTGTAAAGCTTGGGTTTGGTAAAAAATCCACCTGCAATGCAGGAGACGCAGCTGGGTGGGGAAGATCCCCTGGAGAAGGGCATGGCAACCCACTCCAGTGTTCTTGCCTGGAAAATCCCATGGACTGAGGAGCCTGGCAGGCTACAGCCTATAGGGTCGCAAAAAGTCCAAGATGTCTGAAGAAACTGAGCACATATGCTTGCAATGTTAAGTTCCCTGAATTCAGTGTTCTTAATTTCAGAAAATTCACATGAAATGATTTAGTAGAAAAGGGACATGATGTCTTGAACTTTTACTGAAATAATTCAGAAAAGAAAACATTTTGGACACATATACACATTAATATGAGAAGAGAAAATGCTAAAGTAATTGGAGCAAAATGGAAACTGGTGAAGGATCCCTTGTAATAGGCTTGCAACTTCCCTATAAGTCTGAAATTGCATCAAAATAAAAACTTAAGACAAAAAAACTAAAATTATATAATATTTGGAAATATTGATTAAATGACCAACAAAATTGTGTTATATTCTTGGAGAACTTATACATGGCTCTATTAAAAGTTATTTTCAAAAATTAAATTCTTTCTTAAACAGTTAAAATAATGTATCTGAGTATATTATTAAATTTTTCAAGCCCTTATAATAGTTATCTAAATATTAAAAATATAAAGGTGAAATGACTATCCTTGGTATATATTTGTTTAACCAATTTCTTAGCTTTATCTATACACCATGTCACCATTGTTTTTGTGAAGAAATTTTAAAATATGGAATTGTTATTTTCACTTTTCTTATAAAACTGCCTACAGTATTTTTCATAGTTGAATTTTATAATTAATAAATTTGAAATTCATGACAGCTTCATTAACCTCTTTCTTTTGACCATGGTATTTTTCCTTTTCTTTTCTTTTTTTTTTTTGGCTGCATGGTGTGGTATACAGGACCTCAGTTCCCCAACCAGGGATCAAACCTGTGCCCTTTGAACTGGGAATATGAAATCTTAACCACTGAACCTCAAAGGAAGTTCCTTGACCGTAGTATTTTTATTCAAGAAGCTACACTCTCTACTGAGCACTCCACAGGGAGTTCCGGGCAAAGTCTACCAAACTGAATCTATTTTCAAATTTTAACTTTTCAACTGGGATCTGTAAATATTTTAACCCAAACATTTCACAGGTACTTTAAAAAAAATCTCAGAATACTTTCCTCAATAAATATTTTTATAAGATAAAATTCTTATTAAAAGATGTTCTTTTTATAATTCTTCTAAACATTTCATGTAATTTAGATTATAGAAATCATGCTACTGCTGCTAAGTCACTTCAGTTGTGTCTGACTCTGTGCGACCCCATAGACCACAGCCCACCAGGCTCCCCCGTCCCTGGGATTCTCCATGCAAGAGCACTGGGGTGGGTTGCCATTTCCTTCTCCAATGCATGAAAGTGAAAAGTGAAAGTGAAGTTGCTCAGTTGTGTCCGACTCTTAGTGACCCCATGGACTGCAGCCTACCAGGCTCCTCCTTCCATGGCATTTTCCAGGCAAGAGTACTGGAGTGGGGTGCCAGTGCCTTCTCTAATAGAAATCATAGGTCTTCTCAATTTCAATGCATTCCAAATAGAATAAAAATTTATCAAATTGAAAATAAAATCTTCTCAAAAGATTTTTCCACATGTTGATCTATTTCACAGTTTGAGCATTTCTTAACGAATTTGTTCATTTCTCCTCTTGCTCCTCTCCCTGTTTGCAAGCTTTCTTTTCAATAATTTCAGTTTACTATAATCTTTAAAAGTTAAAAGAACATTTGTTTCCTTTATTGAATAATTTGATTCAGTTCAGTTCAGTCACTCAGTCATGTCCGACTCTTTGTGACCCCATGAATCGCAGCACGCCAGGCCTCCCTGTCCATCACCAACTCCTGGAGTTCACTCAGACTCACGTCCATCAAGTCAGTGATGCCATCCAGCCATCTCATCCTTGGTCGTCCCCTTCTCCTCCTGCCCCCAATCCTTCCCAGCATCAGAGTCTTTTCCAATGAGTCAACTCTTCGCATGAGGTGGCCAAAGTACTGGAGTTTCAGCTTTAGCATCATTCCTTCCAAAGAAATCCCAGGGTTGATCTTCTTTAGGATGGACTGGTTGGATCTCCTTGCAGTCCAAGGGACTCTCAAGAGTCTTCTCCAACATCACAGTTCAAAAGCATCGATTCTTTGGCGCTCAGCTTTCTTCACAGTCCAACTTTCACATCCATACATGACCACAGGAAAAACCATAGCCTTGACTAGACCCCAGGGCACTCCTTGGCCAGCCCAATACGTGGCTTCCTTCTCATACCGCCAACCTTTAGAACAGCCGTATGCAGTTGCAAGGAGCCGTCAGTGCAGTGAAGCAGGCCGTCCTGGTTCTAAGGAGAGGCGGTGGTTACTCGGCCTGGAGTTAGAGCTCGAGACAGCACAGCTCTGAGTATGGGCTTCCTGTGTGGCTCAGCTGGTAAAGAATCTGCCTTCAGCTGTCTCTTATACACATCTTCCAACTCTCACATCCATGCATGACCACAGGAAAAACCATAGCCTTGACTAGATGGACCTTAGTCAGCAAAGTAATGTCTCTGCTTTTGAATATGCTGTCTAGGTTGGTCATAACTTTTCTTCCAAGGAGTAAGCATCTTCTAATTTTATGGCTGCAATCACCATCTGCAGTGATTTTGGAGTCCCCCAAAATAAAGTCTGACACTGTTTACACCGTTTCTCCATCTATTTCCCATGGAGTGATGGGACCGGATGCCATGATCTTCGTTTTCTGAATGTTGAGCTTTAAGCCAACTTTTTCACTCTCCTCTTTTGCTTTCATCAAGAGGCTTTTTAGTTCCTCTTCACTTTCTGCCATAACGGAGGTGTCATCTGCGTATCTGAGGTTATTGATATTTCTCCCGGCAATCTTGATTCCAGTTTGTGTTTTTTCCAGTCCAGCATTTCTCATGATGTACTCTGCATAGAGGTTAAATAAGCAGGGTGACAATATACAGCCTTGACGTATTCCTTTTCCTATTTGGAACCAGTCTGTTGTTCTATGTCCAATTCTAACTGTTGCTTCCTGGCCTGCATACAGATTTCTCAAGAGGCAGATTAGGTGGTCTGGTATTCCCATCTCTTTCAGAATTTTCCACAGTTTATTGTGATCCACACAGTCAAAAGCTTTGGCATAGTCAATAAAACAGGAATAGATGTTATTTCCAAATGATTTTGAAAAAAAGTACAGTCAAAATTTAGAGGATTTTTTCCTACATGGTTGACATTTAAATTGATTTTCCAAGCAATTCTTCAAAAAGTTCAAACATTTATAAGATTCAATAATGTATGTCAAGGAGAAAGTACATACTGTCTGTCATACTGCACTTTTTGTTTGCTTTTGTAAGGTCACTTCATCACACATACACACAAAAATATTGTGATTCAGTTACTCTATGTACAAATTTGATCACTATCATCTTCTACTTAAATTACTAAAACATTGAAATTTGTATGTAATTAAATGTTGTATGTGCACCAAAATCAATTCCAAGTACATTTCTGTTCCATAGAGAGAATGATTACAGTGTAGTTTTACCATAGTGTTATGCTCTGCTAAAATTTATATTCATAGTATCACAATAGCAACAAATAATTTCATCTTCAAAGTTGACTGTTTAACTGAATTTGTCACAGTATTCACAATGATGTCAGATGTTTCAGCACTTTGATTTCATGAACTGTCAGATGGAAAAAGAATTGAATCATTAACCAGGATTAACTGATGTCCTCACTGAAGCATTTGATGATCCTGACATAAAACTAGAATTATTTAACTGTTTACCAAATTCTTACTGGTAATGGAACCAACACTTTAACATTGCTTTGTATGTGCACAAGAAATCTTGAAATTGAAAGTGATTGAAATTATTTTAGAAGGACATACATGTGACCTAAAAGAAAAGTTACACTTCAGAGTGATGTGTAAACATACTTTTCCGCAGCTGCACATATTTAATTGTTTGCTTTGGGCACAATCTATTAAAATAACATCCAACACTGAAATAAGTGCTTTGCTTCTTCAGCAGATGTGTCTTGGCTTTTTATATGTTTAGCTACATCACTAAAACCCCTGATGTCAACCAACATTTTATGCAAATTTTATATTCATCATCAGTTGATAAAAGAACATTCGGGACTTTATTTCTCATTAAACATGCTCCTTCAGGCTTTTGGCTTGATTTTCTGCTGTTGTTGCTTTTGTGTTTTAGTTTGTTGCTGCTGAAAGTACATATTGCAAAATGTTTAAATAGAGTTGCCACATAACAAATGACAAAACCATTACAGCTGGAGAGTTCATATTATTTTCCATATGTGTACCTGGGTCAGGACTGTTCAGCCTTTATATGCAGCACATAATTTGCATACACCTAACCTGTAATTTCCTGTGTTGTCCACTGATGGACAATCTCATGGCTTTTCGAACCTCCCCGGTTATGGCACATACTTGGGCACGACTGGCTGGTAGACCTAATGGCAAGCATAGGCAGCCACTTGTCAAAGAGAAAAAGGAGTTAGCTCAGGTGTGGATGCATTTCTGTTTAACATGCATGCTATTTTTGAAAAGGAGGGGTTAATTATATTGTACATGGAAAGAGTGGAAAATACAGGTATGACTTATCATTAGTCCTCTTTCAAGGACATGGCAACCCACTCCAGTGTTCTTGCCTGGAGAATCCCAGGGACAGGGAAGCCTGGTGGGCTGCCATCTATGGGGTCGCACAGAGTTGGACACGACTGGAGCGACTTAGAAGCAGCAGGAGCAGCAGCAGATTTGACCATAAGTTTAAGTAAAAACTGCTCACTGCATGTGCATGTTTCACATGGGTAGAAGCTAAAAGCACAAGGTAGAGGGCTACTATTAGTTTTCTTTGCTGCTAAAAAGTTTTCCTCATTCATAAAATGGGAATAATAATAGATCTACTTATGAAGTCACTGTAAGGAGTTAAAGAGTTAATATGTATAACTCGGTCAAAGGAACTGTTTTATCAGAATTAAGTATTATTGTTATAACTATTACTGCTTTGTAGAAAAAAAAAAACACACTGTGATTCCTCATTGTTGAGATTTTCAGAAGCCAAAGTGTTTCCAGACCCTTTGCTGTCACGTTCTATGACAGATAGTGTTTTATTCGCCAATTGCTGTATGGCTGTATCTCTGCAGATATTACTTCCTTTGCTGCAACTGCAGCAATTAGCTTTCATGGGCAGGCTTATTACAATTTCTTGGCTCATATGAAAACCTAAACCTTTTTTTAAAAAGTAAACATAAGCGTATTCCACACAAACTGTTAGTAAACCATAGTTTCTCCACTTCAGACTCAAATAGCTAGTTTTCTGAAGGTACATTCATAAATTTCCATCTCTCTCCCATTTTATTTAATCATGTTAGTTTCAGTCCATAGCTTTCTTTCCTTTGAGCTCTTTCTGATTATCTAAATTATTAGTTTTGAATCACCTATCATTAGGAATGAATTTGGGCTTCCCTGGTGGCTCAATGGTAAAGAATCTGCTTGTCAGTGCAGGAGATAGCGGTTCAACCCTGGTCAGGGAAGATCCCACATGCCTCCAAGTAACTAAGCCCATGCGCCTATTGAGCATGTGCTCTAGAGCCCAAGACCCACAACTACTGAAACCTGTGCACCCTTGAGCCCATGGTCAGCAACAAAAGAAGCCACAGCAATGAGAAGCCCGTTCACCACTACTGGAGAAAAGCCCACGCAGCAATAAGGACCCAGCACAGCCAACACAGAAATAAATAAATATTTTTTTAAAGAAGAATAAATTTGGATTCAAATAGTCCTATGCTTTATTGACTGTGTGGACTTGGGCAATTTCAGCCTACGTCTCACTTTTAATCTGTCGAGCAGAATAATAAGCAATACTTTGCATCATGAAATATGGGATGGTGAAATGACATAAAAACTGGTATATCTCTCAATGTCTTATTATAGTAATAAAATATAAATATAATTATTAAAACAGCATATAGTACATATTTCATTAATTATGTATTATGATAAAAACTATTATAGAAAACTATTCACCAAGATAACATTAGACATTTATTATTTTAATAATCAATAAAATATTATTATGAAAAACTGTTCCCCCAGGATAAGAATGATCGCTGTGATAGTCCAATAGAGGCCACCTTCCAGTAGTTTATGACTCTTTAACAGCTACAAATTGACCTATTAACCAACTTTAAAACCCTAGAAGTAAGAACTGAGGTTAATACTTTAAGACAGGCAACACAAATCTGGGTGTCTTCTTCTGCTCAGATCATTTTTTCCTGATACGTTGTTTTTCTGTTCCTTACTTGGATTGTATTCATCAGCTCTTTTCATGTGTCTAAATCAATCTGTCCCCACATTGTGTAGAAGTGTGCAAGTTTTAGTCAGAAAATAAATTTTCAATACAGCATCAAAAATAAGCATGGAGTAGAGCGTCACGGATATGTGGGATGTTCAGGAAGAGTTGAGAGGATGATCTTTCTGACAGCAGTTAGCATTTATAGATAGGATATCTTCTAAACGCAGACGTTTAATATTAATGAAAGCCAAAATAAAATAAAATAATGAAAGCCAGTACTGCAGAGCTCTTACCATGTAGCAGGCAGTCTTCTTGGTGCTTCACATGCATAACCCCCCTGTAATCCTAGAACAATCGTACAGTTGATACTACTATTACTCCCATTTTACAGATGAAAAAATTGAGTCCTGGGAAGATTAAGTTCTCATCCCAGTGGCAGAGTC
Source organism: Oreotragus oreotragus (assembly GCA_006410675.1). Lineage (NCBI taxonomy): Eukaryota > Metazoa > Chordata > Mammalia > Artiodactyla > Bovidae > Oreotragus > Oreotragus oreotragus. The sequence goes on along the minus strand of SJYX01008047.1, from coordinate 102,772 downwards.
AGGTTACAAAACCAAAGAGTGTGGTACCACAGTCCACATTTTTTTTTTTCTATTTTTTACAGTTTGTTTTTTTTTTAAGTATGATTGCTTTACATTGCTGTATTAGTTTCTGCTGTGCAATGAAGTGAATCAGCTTTATGTATAGGTATATCCCCTCCCTCTTGCACCTCCCACACACTCACCCCCCTCTCACACCTCCAGGTCATCACAGAGAAACACACTTGCAGCTCCCTGTGCTATACAGCTGTTTCCCACTAGCTAGCTATTTTACACCCGATAGTGTCAATCCTAATCTCCCAAATCATCCCGCTCTGCCCTCCTCCCTCCCCTGTCCACATGTGCATTTTCTATTTCTGCCCTGCAAATAGGTTCATGTGCACCATTTCCTTATATTCCACATATATATAAATATTTATATATATTTTAATATATATTTATATATTAATATATAATACATTAATATTCATTAACATAAATATTTGTTTTTCTCTTTCTGATTTCCTTCACTCTCTATGACAGACTGATGTCTCTACATCCATGTCTCTACAAACGACCCACACCAGTCAGGATGGGCACCACCAAAAAATCCACAAACAATAAATGCTGGAAAGGCTGTGGAGAAAAGGGAACCCTCTTGCACTGTTGGTAAGTATGTAAATTGATGCAGTCACTATGGAGAACAGTATGGAGGTTCCTTTAAAAACTAAAAACAGAACAATCATATGATCCAGCAATCCCACTCTGGGGCATATACCCTGAGAAGACCATATGTAAAATGACACATGCATCCCCAATGTTCATTGCAACACTATTTACAATAGCCAGGACATGGAAACAATCTAAATGCCCATCAGCAGATGAGTGGCTAGAGAAAATGTGGTACATATATACAACAGAATATATATATACTACTCTGGGATTTCTTTGGAAGGAATGATGCTAAAGCTGAAACTCCAGTACTTTGGCCACCTCATGCGAAGAGTTGACTCATTGGAAAAGACTCTGATGCTGGGAGGGATTGGGGACAGGAGGAGAAGGGGACAACCAAGGATGAGATGGCTGGATGGCATCATGGACTCGATGGACGTGAGTCTGAGTGAATTCCGGGAGATGGTGATGAACAGGGAGGCCTGGCGTGCTGCGATTCATGGGGTCGCAAAGAGTCGGACATGACTGAGCGACTGAACTGAACTGAACTCAGCCATAAAAAGAAACAAAACTGGGTCATTAGTATAGTTGGCATTTTGAATCTGTAGCTGTGCTGCCTGTCTGCCACCTTGCCAAGTGCCATCCACACCAGGCACCCACACCATCCTTGGGGAAAGGGACTGAGATGGAAATCCGCTGCAGTAGAGAGCATGCACAGGAAATATACTCAGTGAGGACACATCCCAACATGTTGCAAATGCTGCACGCCTGTGGCTCTTCCTTTCAAAAGGCCGCCCATTTCAGCTCCTCATGCAGAACGGGCTTTCCACTCATGGGGCCATAATACTCACTGTGATGCCGTTTGCCCAGTGATCCTCTCATCCTGGAGCCTCGCGAAGGTACCCTAGAACATGATCCCACAGCTTTCCTCTCTGTGCCCACTTTCTCCCTCTTCTGCATTGTCAAGTAACCCTATACTCCTGTACACTTTTCTCTCTTTCTGAACGGACTTGGGGAAGTGGGGAGGATGTGTGGCGGGGCAGGTGTCCCTAGATCCTGCGCATCTTGTTTGAACAGAGTGCCCAACGCTCAGTGCACTTCTCACTCCTGCCCAGGCCGGACGCAACCCAGCTGTCCGTTCCCTAGAGCCCGGGCAACCCCTGCCTGGTTTGTCTTTCCCTTGCCCTACTTTTTTGAAAGGCCTTTCATCACAGCTTTTTGCTTTGGAATACAACAAGGGCTTCCCTTGTGGCTCAGCTGGTAAAGAATCTGCCTGCAATGCGGGAGACCTGGGTTCCATCCCTGGGTTAGGAAGATCCCCTGGAGAAGGGAAAGGCTACCCACTCCAGTATTCTGGCCTGGAGATTTCCATGGACTGTATAGTCTATGGGGTCACAAAGAGTCAGACAAGACTGAGCAACTTTCACTTCACTCACAACAAGGAAGGGCATAGGTGGGCAGTGATAGCTTCCTCTTGTCCCGTCTTCCTGGTGCTAGGCGGCCGGCCCTTCCTGAGCAGCCACACATCCCCACTCCTGCTCCCTGCCCGCTTCCCTGCTGCCGCTTGGACCAGTCCGACTGCGATGTGATCAGCTGTCTTGCCCCCACCCTCCTCCCCTTTGCTCCCTTTCACTTTCCTCCCAGTGCTTTCGCCATCACAACCACAACATCGGGCCCGGTTCCAGCCACAGGCTGCTTCACGATGCCCTCTGCCAGAGAAACACAGCTGCCTGTGCGGAATGCCAGAACCTTCCAGAAAAAGCCTACCGGAGAACTCCACTCTTAAAGATCCCAGCTCGGGTCCTCTTTCTTCCAGAACCGTGGTCATGCTCTGGCGTGGGCCAAACGCCTCCACACTCAGTACTTCATCTATACTCCTTCAGGGAGAAATCCCTTCACACCTTTAGGGTAAGTTGAGACTCAGAAAGGTTAATAAGTGGAGGAAGGGAGAAAGGGCTACGCTCCAGCTCTGCGAGCATTGTCTCTAGGTGAGCATTCCTGGAGCTATTGACTGATGCCCAGGGCTACCAGGCAACTCATCCCAGACCCTGGAGCTGAAACGGCCCCCTCCAGCCCCAATGCAGAGTTCTCTTCTCTAGACCTCCCAGGAGTTAAATCCCTTGGTCCTCAGGTCTCCTACAGCACGTGACAGACATCACTCCCATCTCCCACAGCCCCAAATACTTCATAGCTGCCCATCCCTATCAGTGTCTGCGAGGGTAAGGCCAATGTTTTGTTCATCCGTTTTTTAAAAAAACAAAACAGAAGATTTCGTTTGTTTGGGCTGTGCTGGGTCACTGCCCCTGCTCACAGGCTTCCTCTGGTTTCTATGATTGGAGGCCGCTCTCTAGTTGCAGTTTGAAGGCTTCTCATTGCAGCGAATTCTGTTGTTGCGCAGCACAGGCTCCAGGCGCCGGGGCTTCGGTATCTTTGGCGCACAGGCTTAGTTACCCCAGAGCACCTGGATCTTCCCAAATTAGGGATCAAAACTGTGTTCCCTGCATTGGCAAGCTGATTCTCATCCACTGGACCACCAGGGAAGCCCCTTGTGCATTTTTATAGTCAGCATCATCTCATTCATCCTGAAAATCTTCAACATTTGCTTTATGGAGCTCTTTTAAGACAGACACGGGTCTCACGGGGAGAGAGAGAGATAGAGAGAGAGATTTTGTTAATGCTTAGGATCAGGAAATTGGGGAAGTTCAGTTCAGGCACTCAGTCGTGTCCAACTCTTTGCCAAATGATGGACTGGAGCACTCCAGGCTTCCCTATCCATCGCTAACTTCCAGAGCTTACTCAAACTCATGTACATTGAGTTGGTAATCCTCTGTCACCCCGCTCCTCCGCCATCAGTCTTTCCCAGCATTAGGGTGTTTTCAAATGAGTCAGTTCTTCGCATCAGCTGGCCAAAGTACTGGAGCTTCAGCTTCAGCATCAGTCCTTCCAATGAACACTCAGGACTGACCTCTTTTAGGATGGACTGGTTGGATCTCCTTGCAGTCCAAGGGACTCTCAAGAGTCTTCTCCAACACCACAGTTCAAAAGCATCAATTCTTCGGAGCTCAGCTTTTATAGTCCAACTCTCACATCCATACATGACCACTGGAAAAACTATAGCTTTGACTAGATGGACTTTTGTCATCAAAGTAATGTCTCTGCTTTTTAATATGCTGTCTAGGTTGGTCATAGCTTTTATTCCAAGGAGTAAGTGTCTTTTAATTTCATGGCTGCAGTTACCATCTGCAGTGATTTTGGAGCCTGAGAAAATAAAGTCTGTCACTGTTTCCATTGTTTCCCCTTCTATTTGCTATGAAGTGATGAGACTGGATGCCATGATCTTAGTTTTCTGAATGTTGAGTTTTAAGCCTGCTTTTCACTCTCCTCTTTCACTTTCATCAAGAGGCTCCTCAGTTCCTCTTTGCTTTCTGCCATTCGGGTGGTGTCATCTGCATATCTGAGGTGATTGATATTTCTCCTGGCAATCTTGATTCCAGCTTGTGCTTCATCCAGCCCAGCATTTCACATGATGTACTCTGCACAGAAGTTAAATAAGCAGGATGACAATATACAGCCTTTCCCAATTTGGATCCAGTCTGTTGTTCCATGTCCAGTTCTAACTGCTGCTTCTTGACCTGCACACAGATTTCTCAGAAGGCAGGTAAGGTGTTCTGGTACTCCAATTTCTTGAAAAATTTTCCACAGTTTCTTGTGATCCACACAGACAAAGGCTTTGATGTAGTCAATAAAGCAGAAGTAGATGTTTTTCTGGAACTCTCTTGCTTATTTGATGACCCAGCAGATGTTGGCAATCTGATCTCTTGTTCCTCTGCCTTTTCTAAATGCAGCTTAAACAACTGGAAGTTCTCATTTCATGTACCACTGAAGCCTGGCTTGGAGAATTTTGAGCAATACTTTGCTAGCACAACTGTGGGGTAGTTTGAACACTCTGGCATTGCTCTTTTTTGGGACTGGAATGAAAACTGACCTTTTCCAGTCCTGTGGCCACTGCTGAGTTTTCCAAATTTGCTGGCATATTGAGTGCAGCGCTTTCACAGCATCATCTTTTAGGATTTGAAATAGCTCAACTGGAATTCTATCACCTCCACTAGTTTTGTTCATAGTTTTGCTTCCTAAAGCCCACTTGACTTCTCACTCCAGGATGTCTGGTTCTAGGTGAGTGATCACACCATCATGGTTATCTGGGTCGTGAAGATCTTTCTTGTACAGTTCTGTGTATTCTTGCCACCTTTTCTTAATATCTTCTGCTTCTGTTAGTCCCATACCATTTCTGTCCTTTATTGTGTCCATCTTTGCATGATATGTTCCCTTGGTATCTCTAATTTTCTTGAAGAGAACTCTAGTCTTTCCTATTCTATTGTTCATTGATCACTGAGGAAGGCTTTCTTATCTCTCTTTGCTCTTCTTTGGAACTCTGCGTTCAGATGGGTTTATCTTTCCTTTTCTCCTTCCCTTTTGCTTCTCTTCTCAGCTATTTGTAAGGCCTCTTCATACAACAGAAGAATGGATGTTTTTGAACTGTGGTGTTGGAGAAGACTCTTGAGAGTCCCTTGGACTGCAAGGAGATCAAACCAGTCAATCCTAAAGGAAATCAGTCCTGAATATTCATTGGAAGGACTGATGCTGAAGCTGAAGCTCCAATACTCTGGCCACCTGATATGAAGAACGGACTCACTGGAAAAGACCTTGATGATGGGAACTATTGAAGGCGGGAAGAGAAGGGGATGACAGAGGATGGGATGGTTGGATGGTATCACCAACTTGATGGACACGAGTTTGAGCAAGCTCCAGGAACTGGTGATGGACAGGGAGACCTGGCATGCTACAGTCCACGAGGTGGCAGAGTCAGACACAACTGAGTAACTGAACTGAGCTGAACTGAAGGGGAAGCCCAAAGAAATTGAGCAACTTGCCTGAACTCATACACTCAGTCATCCAGCTGGAACTAGAGCTTGGATCTTCCCAGTTCAGTGAGTCCAAACCCTTTGAAAATTAGGGGGATGGGGGGAGGAAGGAAGAAAGGAAAGAAAGAAGAAAACGAGACAGAAATCTTCCCAAATGTCCTCCTTTCTCCTTCAGCCCACACTCCCCTGGAAGCCAGCACAATACCGCTGTCTGCCGTCCTTTCTCATAGGGCTTGTAGAGGTGGTCATAGCAGGTTTGGAAGCATCTAGGCAGAGCTGGATGAGGAAAATGCTCCTCCACGGGTGCTCTCTTCCTTTCCCCAACCACTCCTTCCCCTTTCAGGAATTCACTTCTGTGTGAAAGGTGGACAAATTTTTACCTTCAAGTACCTTTCATCACAAAGAGCCAAATTTTACCCAACACAAATGTCCAAAATAGGGAAACAGTTAAGTAAATTATGATATACCTACATAATGACAGCATATGCACTCACTGACAAATCATACTTTGATAATACAATGAATTCATGCATGACATGGAAAACACTCATATTAACTAACAGCTAATGAGTGTTTGGGGCATCCCAGTTGGCTCAGTGGTAAAGAATTCCCTTGCCACTGCGTGGGACGCAGGTTCAATCCCTGGGTCAGGAAGATCCCCTGGAGAAGGAAATAACAACCCACTTCAAGAGAGGGGGGACATAAATATACTTAGGGCTGATTCACATTGTTGTATGGTAGAAACCGACACAATATTATAAAGCAATTATACTCCAATTAAAAATAAATTTGAAAAAACTTCTTTTAAAAAGAAACACCATCTAAGGTAGTTATCCATGGTCAGTGACAGTATGCATAGCTTTCGCTTCCAAAGTATGTTAAATATTTTTCAAGCATTCCACAGTGAAGAACTATTTCTCTTATTCGTTGGTTTATTTAAAGGCACAATAAAAGCTCTTGTAAAAAGTATTGCTCCCAAGGAAATGGCAGCTACATCACCAGAGTGTGCAAAGAAAGAAAAAAGAGGAGACTTCAGAAAAGATTCATGGAAAAGTGAGAGAGGCTGAGCCATCCTGCTCCCTCCACCTCATTCCCATCTCTTCCAGGCCGCCTCCTAGCTCTAGTTCAGGTCCTGCTTTCACTCAGAAGACCTGTCCCAACTCAAGACCTGGAGGAGGGAGACAGGAGCTACTTGCCTCATAGTAATAACTAACCAAACTCCTACCTTGGCCATCATCTAAAGAATTTCCCTCCAGAAGGAAGTCTCCTGAACTCCCCTGCTCTGAGCTGTATCTCCCACTGGAAAGTAAAAACCCTTCTCAGACTTCTTAACTCAGTGAAATCACCCAGCCCCTGAAATGTTCAGCATTTCACATGATGAGGCTTCCCTGGTGGCTCAGATGTTAAAGAATCTACCTGCAATACAGGAGACCTGGGTTTGATCCCTGGGTCAGGAAGATCCCCTGGAGAAAAAAATGGCAACCCACTCTAGTATACTTGCCTGGAGAATCCCATGGATAGAGCCTGGCGGGCTACAGTCCATGGGGTTGCAAAGAGTTGGACACAACTGAGTGACTAAGCATGCATGCACAAGGGATATTACGAAGGAGGCTAGGGAGGCTAGAGGTGGACCCAAGAGTCCTATGCCCACTTCCTTCTCTGGGTCAGCTCCACCCAGTTTTCCCAGAATGCCCTGGACTTGAGGAATGGCAACAAAGGGGACTATTTGAAATGTACCTCACTCAGCTTCCCCCAGTGTGACTTGGGCTGCCACACTGTTCTTTCTGGGGCCTAGGGCTATGCTGCTTGCTTACTTTTAGAACACGCACTTCTAATGTCTACATCCTGCAGGAACATGCGTGTACACACACTCGCAGACACCAGCAAGTACACTGGAAGAGCCACAACCACAAATGCCAGCATACATCCCCAGGGCAGGGCGCCCCAGAGATAATCATAAAAGTCTGTCCAAGGAGGAAAGCAGGCAGATAGGCAAGCATCTGAGAGTCCACTTTCTTCTCTATCTCCTTTGATGTATCTTCTTCCTCAACCTGAACCCTGTTGACTAAAAAAAAGATGCACAGTGTCAAAGTTTCAAGTTAAGATTTATTGGGGGCAAAAGGAGGACTTCAGCCAGGGAGACAGCTAGATCTAAGAAACTACTCCAAAGAGGTAGGACAGCACACATGTGATTTTGATAAAGGAGGAGTATATGCAATCCAGCATATTTATTTTTTAGAAAGTTCTGCTGGTTTCATGAAGCTTCTGTTAGTCACAAGAAACAGTTGTCACAGTGAAGGATTTTAGTGCTTTTGTAGATACGAGGAGCTACAAGACTTGGGCTCATAATATCAGCTCCTGAGAATATCTGACAAACTGAAGGCCTGTGCTGCCAGTTTTCCTAGAGCACAGAGCACCTCATTTCTGCTCTTCACCTTGAACTCCTCCAGTGGGTGTTGACGGTCAGCAGCTGCAGCAGCACAGGATTTAATCCTTGTAGAGGTAGGTGGCAAGCACCCACGGCAAGTGCCAATTTGTAGCTGACAACCATAAAGGCTGGAGTGTCCCTGAACCCTGTCTCTTCTCCAGAGGTTCATATCATGGAAGATCTCATCCAAACAAATCAATAAGCTGACAGTTCCAGCCAGGACTCTCTCATTAACTCTTATAACAACACTGTTTACAGACCACCTAACCATGGGTAGCAAAGCAGTGACTGGAAGTAACCGAGAGACTTTAAAATCCACTTTCAGGATATTTTTACTTTATCTTGGGAAGCAGGGTTCTCTCCATCAAGTCTTTAAAAGAAAAAAAAAGGAAGGGAAGGAAAAGAAATTCTGCCATAGGGACTTTCCTGGTGATCCAGTAGCTAAGACTCACCACTCCCAGTGCAGAGAGCCTGGGATTCAATCAATCCCTGGTCAGGGAACTAGATCCCACATGCTGCAGCTAAAGACCACACAAGTCTCAACAAAGACCCAGAATGGCCAAATAAATTTATTTTTAATTTTTTTTTAAAAAAGAAAGTCTGCCGTAAAGTGTTTTACAAAGAAGTTTAAGAAAGTTCAGATGAGCAGAGTAGAAGATGAGTTTCATGTCATGGATGACCATACAAACAATAAAATTAAACAATTTATTTTTTGTAAACACTTACAGATTTGTTCTTTCATTTGATATTCATAACAACAGCAAGCAGGTGAAATAATTTCATCCACGTTTATTTTATGAAGAAACTGAAAGTGACGTTCAGAAGATCATAGTCAAAGCGTGGTTTAGCCAGAAATGCAGCTTCAGTCTCTCAGATCCAAGCCTCAGACAGGTCAGTTGCACCTCCTTGCATCCCATCCCTCTCCTTGAGCCTGTCACTACTTATCAGCCCCTGGGAATCATGCTGCTGCTGCTGCTGCTGCATCACTTCAGTCGTGTCCGACTCTGTGCGACCCCATAGACGGCAGCCCACCAGGCTCTTTCGTCCCTGGGATTCCCCAGGCAAGAGTACTGGAGTGGGTTGCCATTGCCTTCTCCATAGCAATAAACAAAAAGAAGGGGAGTAGACCTGGATTTTCTGTGTTCTTCACCTGGTGTGCAGTAGCAGTCTTCTGTACCTACTACCGAAACCCTAAGAAGGTTTGTTAATTTGGATTAGATTCCAGTCCTGGTGTCTAAATGACCCCTTGGACTCAGCAAAGGGACCAAGTTTCCAGAGCCCTGAAGACCAAGGGTAACACCCCAAAATATGGACTCATTTTCCACTCTACCTTCATTGGTGGAGCAGCTGCCAAGAACAAAAGCTAAAATCTGGCAAACAATCTTGCCTCCTGAACTGATTGCTTCTCTGAGGTATCCACCTGTGTATTTGGGGAGAAACTTTGAGAACAAGTTGAGGAGAACTGTCCTTCTGTGAGACTAGAGAGATTCCATGAAAGAATCTGGTTGTCGTGAAGGAGGCAACAGCTCAGGCAGAGGAATTGGCTGCTGAAATTACCAGGAAGCTGGAGAAACAGAAAGAAAGGAAAGAAAAGAAAACAGAGGCAGGAAAAGGAAAGCTGTCTTTGACTGCTCCGGCGTCTTCAGAAAACAGCAGTGTACCCGGAGGAGTGTGGGAAACAAGCCAAAGACCTAAAGAAGAGGAAAAGCAAAAGCCCTGGGCTCCTCAGGAGAACAGAATGGAAGGCCTATCTATCTCTTTATCCAAATCCAAGAAAAAGAAATCTTTTTCCAAGGAGCTGTTAGTGGTGATCTTGAAGAGACAGCTGGCTGTGAAAGTCTTCCCAAGAGGAAGAAATCTTTCCCCAAAGAGGAACCAGTTAGTGACCCTGAAGAGTCAGAAAATAAGCGGGTCCCCAAGAAAAAGAGGAAATTCTCTTCCAAGATGGAGCCACTCAGCAGGGGGCCTGAAGAGGATGCTGCCAGCAAGGGCAGTGACTCCAAGAAAAAGAAAAAGCTCCGAAAGCTGCCCCAGGAAAATTAGAATGGACATTTCCCCAGTGGGGCATAACTTGCAGAGATCTTTCCCAACCCATCCCTTATGGCCCAATAAAAATAAAAACAAATTCAAGAGAAAAAAAAAGGAAGAATAGATTCAGCTACACATCTCGGGGGGTGGGGGTAGTGCAGAATGGCTTGAAAGAGTATAAGGTTTATTTTCTCTCACATCAAAGATGCTGAAAGTAGGTGTTCCAGGGCTGTACAGTGTCATCAGAGACCCAGGATCTTATCCCTCTGCTCTGTCATCTTCGACACTGGTTTCCATCCCCAAGTTCCCTCATCATCCAAGTTGGCAACTGGCACTGCAGTCATCAAGTGTACATTCCAGCCTAACATCTGAAGAAAGCAGGGGAAAACTAGTGTCATTCTCTTCTTTCTTTTAAAAAGCTTATGAAAAAGTGCCATAGAAGCCTTCTATTCAGATTTCTTCAAGGAAAATTTTATCACATAGCCAAATCAAGCCACAAGAGAGGCTGGAAACAAATCTATATTCTAAGTGACTAATCCCTACCTAAAGATTATGTTCCTATTAATAAGAAGGGGAGAATAGATACTGGAAGGCAACCTGCATTCTGTCACCTAATTGCATTCAACTGAGGACTAAGAAAAACTTGCCTCCTATTTTAAAGGCCCTAATCCAACACTCAGGACTTCCCTGGTGGCTCAGTGGTAAAGACTCTGCCTGCCAATGCAGGAGATGCAGGAGACATGGGTTCAATCCCAGGGTCAGGAAGATTCCCTGAAGAAAGAAATGGCAACCCACTCCAGTATTCTTGCCTAGGAAATCCCATGGACAGAGGAGCCTGGCGGGCTACAGTCCAGGTCACAAAAGAGGCAGACACAACTTGGAAACTAAACAACAACAGCAACATATATATATAATATCATTTAATATGATAATATATATTAATACTATAGCTTTAATGTGGTCATTCCACCACTGCCAAAGACAGATTAAGTAGTACCAGATCAGTGCTCAGGCCTCAGATAACCAAAGAAAGAAGACAATATATATGAAACAATTGTTTTTAGATGATGGACAAGCAGCAAGAGAGAACTGTAACTCCAAAGACAAGAGAGATAAAGGAAATGACCCCTGTGATGACCACATCTCTCTCTGAAGGTATTTGTTAGACTCCAGATGCAGGAGGTACCACACAGTGGTTTCACTGAACGCAAGAGACATTGTTGTGGTTCAGTCACTAAGTTGTGTCCGACTCTTTTGCAACCCCATGACCTGTAGCCCACCAGGTTCCTCTGTTCATGGAATTTCCCAGGCAAGCATACTAGAGTGGGTTGCCATTTCTTTCTCCAGGGCATCTTCCTGACCAATGGATTGAGCCCTCGTCTCCTGCTTGGCAGGTAGATTCTTTACCACTGTGCTGCCTCAGCAGCCCACAAGAGACGTTAGTTGAAGTGAGCTGAAGTGGCTGAGATTTGTAAGGCAGAGAGAAGGACTATGCATGCAGAGATGTAGCTTTAGGAATCTCCTTGAGTCTTTGACTGGATACAAGCCTGTGCCTGTATAGGGTAATACAAAAGGAGACCAATCAAAGGAAAACAGAAACTTCACCAAATATTCTGGATAATTCTTTTTCTACCCCATGTCATTAAGGCCAAACTAAACCTAGAGTAAAAACTACTTCAGATTTACTTTAAGAAAGCTTAAAAACAAGCCTCAAAATGATGGAGCCACTGCCAGTAAATTAATTACATGACAGAACAAATCTATTCACTCTTCCATTAAAGGAAAATGAAAAGATCCAACCAGGAAATGAACTAACATTTTTTTAAGTTTAAAGAGTTAAAAAAAAAAGTCCACCTAGAATTCTATCATTTAAAAAAAAACTTCAAAAATGAAGTTTAAATAAAGATGTTTTTAAGCAAACAGAACCTGAGAAAACTCATTGCCATTGTTAAAGTGCTTCAGGTTAAAGGATGGTAACTTCAGATGGAAATTTAAACCTCTGGAGATAAATATAGAAGACATTTATTTCTCATTTTTTAAGTCCTTAAATGATAGTTAACTTTTAAAACAAACCCCCAAAAAGTACTGTGAGGTTTGTACCATATGAAAAAGTAAAATCGATCATAATAATAGAACAAAGAAAGGGAGGAGGGAAAGGAAGTATAATGCTATAAAGTTTTAAAATTCTATGGGAAATAACATAAAATCAACTTTTTACCTAACTCTCTTACCCTTACATTTCTTATTCCATCAAATCCCAATGAACCCAGCCTTTGTCCTCAACGTGACTTTCAGTCCCTACTCTTCGAAGTATCCTCCCCTTGCCTTCCAACTCAGCAGGACCCTATGGCCACAATATAGAATTGTAGATGCTATAGAGTAAGAGTTGGACGTTATCCACTGCAAAGCCCTTACTTTATAGATAAAGAAAGAATTCAGACCTCCGGCTCCTTTCCCTTCAGATGCCCTTACCCATGATCCTTTGGTTCCATGACCAATGCTCCACTCGCCTTGTTAATTCCCGTGCTGAGCACACTTCCATTTAATTTCTCCAACTTCATCTTTTAATATTCATTGCTACAGTTAATTGCTTAAGAAATTATTAATCATATCAAGAGCATCTATTGCCATTTTCTGCATCTCAGCCAGGTTTTCAATACTGCTCCAACTCTTTTTTTCCATCTCTTTTTAGTTCCTAGTAGAATTTATAATTTCAGTTTTAGAAACTTTTTTTTTTTGATGTGTCATTCATCCTGTGAGATATTAGTTCCCTGACCAGAGATCAAACCTGGACCCTTGGCAATGAAAGACAGGAGTCCTAACCACTGGAACACCAGGGAAGTCCCCTCAGATGCTTACCATTTAGTTTTCCTATGTCTGTGTTTGTCTTCTTTATTACTGACGGACATTGTAAAATTTTGGTTTTCCAACATTTGAACTACCCATACACCTTCCTATGGGGAATTTCCCATTGTGGGAGGCAGGTTTTTTAAAAAAGCCTCCAAGATTCCTAGCCTTGGTGTACATGCAGCTTCGCCCAGTTATTCAGACACTACTGCTGTGAACTTTCAGTTATTCAAACACAACTTTCAGATGCAATCAAGTTCCCAGATCAGTTGATCTTAAAATAGGGGGATTAACCAGACGAGTGTGACCTAATCACCCTTTAAATCTGGGTCTGGTGGCGGGGACAGAGAAAGTCAGAGAGATGGGAAGCACAAGAGAGGGATTCAATAAGGATGAAACGGTCTATTCTTGCTTCAGAGCTGGAGGGGGCCATTCGACAAGGAAGGTAGGCAGTCTCTCACCTCTGAGAGTGGCCCCTGGGCAACCAGCCAGCAAACCACATCACCCAGCCAGCATCATAACCACAAGGAACAGGACTTTCTACAACCACACGAGTTTGGAAGAGGACCCCAAGCTCTAGCTAAGAGTGCAGTCTGACCGACACCTTGATTTGAGTTTTGTAAGACACAGAGCAGAGATCTCAAGACTTCTGACCTACAGAACAATAAGCTAATATGTGAGTTGCTTTAAGCCCTTGATGCTGCTGCTGCTGCTAAGTCGCTTCAGTCGTGTCTGACTCTATGCAACCCCATAGACAGCAGCCCACCAGGCTCCTCTGTCCCTGGGATTCTCCAGGCAAAAATACTGGGGTAGGTTGCTATTTCCTTCTCTAATACAAGAGTACGTGAGTGAGTTGCCATTTCCTTCTCCGTTAAGCCCCCAAGTCTGGTAATTTGTTATGCAGCAGAAAGAAACTACTATACCAACATTTTACCTTTGGGTAAAACCTGAAACCAGTCCGTTGCAGGATGAAGGCATATGGTTTAGGTTTGCCTCTGTTAAGAACAAGACAGCAAGGAAATCCCTAGCCATCCATTGGTTAAGATTCAGTGCTTTCACTCCCAAGAGCCTGGATTCGATCCCTGATTGAAGAACTAAGATCCTACAAGCCACGCTGTGCAGCAAAGAATAAAAACTCAAAAAAAGAATTTCCTTCCAGAAACAAACAAACAGGCCTAAAATGAAGTCACTTATGCTAAGCCTCATGTCACCAAAAATGAAAGTGAAGTCACTCAGTCATGTCTGACTCTTTGCGACCCCATGGACAGTAGCCTGCACCAGGCTTCTCCGTTCATGGGATTTTCTAGGCAGTCCTACAAGCCACGCTGTGTAGCAAAGAATAAAAACTCAAAAAAAGAATTTCCTTCCAGAAACAAACAAACCAACAGGCGTAAAATGAAGTCACTTATGCTAAGCCTCATGTCACCAAAAATGAAAGTGAAGTCACTCAGTCGTGTCTGACTCTTTGCGACCCCATGGACAGTAGCCTGCACCAGGCTTCTCCGTTCATGGGATTTTCTAGGCAAGAGTACTGGAGTGGGTTGGCATTTCCTTCTCCAGGGAATCTTCCCTACCCAGGGATCAAACCCAGGTCTCCTGCATTGTAGGCAGACGTTTTACCATCTGAGCCACCACCGAACTAAGACTTAATTATAGTCTTGACTTTCCCAGAAATGATCAATCAAAATCACCAAATCAGGGCTTCCCTGGTGGTCCAGTGGCTAAGACTCTGCGCTCCCCATGCAGTGGACCCAGGTTCGATCTCTGGTCCCTCATGCCGTAACTAAGACCTGGTGCAACTGAAAGAAAAGAAGAATCACCTGATCAGCTCTAGTTAGGCAATCTGCCTTATAGAGCCCTGACATTTCCTAAAGGACTTCCCCAGTGGCTCAGTGGTAAAGAATCCTTCTGCAATGCAGGAGACACAGGAAACACAGATTCAATCCCTGGGTCGGGAAGATCCCTTGGAGGAGAGCATGGCAACCCACTCCAGTGTTCTTGCCTGGAGAATTCCATGGACAGCAGAGCCTTGCAAGTTATAATCCATAGGGTTGTAAAGAGTCAGAAATGACTGAATGCACTGACACATAGCATTTCCTAAAGGAAACCAACCTGCTTTTTCACTTCATACAGCTTCCTTCTTCCTGCTCCCTTCTGCCTATAAAGACAGATCCTTGAAGATCCTTTAGATTGCAGGCTTTCTGTTTCAAATCAAATTTTGCTCACATAAACTCTTAAAATTTTTACCTTGCCTCAGTTTGTCTTTTAACAGTTCTGGTATCAGAAGAGGGAATCTAAGAAGACTCCCCCCACCCATCCACCAGGAGAAGCCCCTCAGGAGCAAAGAGCCACCAGACTTAGGTATGCTTGGAGCCACTTGACCTGCCAACTTTCTCAGAGCCCTTGGAGGTGGTGGGTAAGTCCCTCTAGCATTCTATTTCCTCTGTTTTTGAATTATGAGTTCTCAGATTTTATGTAAGCATTTCTTTTTCCTGGCTAAGCCCAAAAAGTGACAAGAGTTCAATTTAGAATCCAGTCTGGGTTGGACTAGGTCTTTCTTAGTAATCAGACTGGGTTTAGGCTCCTACTGAGGTGCTGCTTAGAAACTGGACAGATGAGACTGTTTGGGTGAATAAAATTTTGTTTTAAAGCTGAACAAGTAGGTTACACTTACCAAAGATAACTTGAATTATGATGGCCGAAGTGAAGAACTTTTTTCCCCCAAACTTAAATTTTTAACTGAAGGAAAATTGCTTCTCAATAGTGTGTTGGCATCTGCCATACACCAACAAGAGTCAGCCATACGGTATACACGTGTCTCCTTCTTCTTTAACCTCCCACTCACTTCCGACCCCTCTAGGGTGTTACAGAGCCCCAGTTTGAGTTTCCTGAGTCATATAAGGAACAGTGGAGATGCAGACATAGAGAACAGACTTATGAACATGGCAGGGGGTGGGAGGTCGGGTGAGGAGAGGGTGGGAAGAATGGAAAGAGTAACATGGAAGCATATACACTACTGTGTGGAAAATAGGTAACCAACAGGAATGTGCTATATGAAGTGGATAGATTTTAATCTAGATAAGCTCATCCATTCATAAGGTGTCCTTAGAAAGAAAGGGGTCTCAGCCAAGCATTGACCACAAAGGGTAGAAGGAAAATTATTTTTCCTCCTCTACAGTTTCTGGTGACCAGAATGACACCCCTAGGACAGCCTACTTGCTCCAGAACCTGCAGACGGGATCCTGGGGAAATTGGCAGAAGCCTGCAAAGGGGGAGAATTCTTACCCAAGTCAGCTCGCCTAGATCTCGATCTGTCATGCCAGGTGAAGAGAGAAGGTAAAATGTCATGTTGTCCTTTCTTTTTAGATTGGCAGACCAAAAAAAACCACACATGTAAGAATTAGATCTTTAAATTGTGACCTGTGAATTTGCTTTCAGGTACCTGTTGGTTGTCGATCCTTAGCCAGCAATATCTGTTGACTTCTTATTTGTCTCATTTTGTGTCCTAAGAGCTTGACTTGAAAATTGTAGGTTAGGGGCCTCAAAAATATGGCTGGATAGAAATACGGGTTTCAATTTACTTGCAGCTGAGATTCTGTGAACTCAGTCAATCCTAAAGGAAATCAACCCTGAATATTCATTGGAAGGACTGATGCTGAGGCTAAAGGTCCAACACTTTGGCCACCTGATGCAAAGAGCCACCCAGACTATGATGCTGGGAAAGATTGAGGGCAAGAGAAGAAGAGGACAACAAAGGATGAGATGGTTGGATGACATCACCGACTCTATGGACATGCGTTTGAGCAAGCTCTGGGAGATGGTGAGGGACAGGTACACCTGGCATGCTGCAGTCCATGGGGTTGCATGAATCCAGATCCAGCTCTAAATCTGGAACACAGAAATCTAAATCCAGAACACAGACATCTTTTGTTTTTCATCATTGTTAAAGATCTTCTACCAAATATAAAGTAGCAAATTGAAGATGACTAGCTCCTAGGCAGGGCTTTCCTTGTAGCTCAACTGGTAAAGAATCTGCCTGCAATGCAGGAGACCCCAATTTGATTCCTGGGTCGGGAAGATCCTCTGGAGAAGGGATAAGCTACCCACTCTAGTATTCTTGGGCTTCCCTGGTGATTCAGCCAGTAAAGAATCCACCTGCAATGTGGAAGACCTGGGTTCTACTCCTGGGTTGAGAAGATCCCCTTGAGGAGGGCATGGCAACCCACTCCAGTATTCTTGTCTGGAGAATCCCTATGGACAGAGGATCCTGGCGAGCTGCAGTCCATGGGGTCACAAAGAATCAGACATGACTGAGCAACTAAGCATAGTACAACAGAGCTAACAGGCAACCTCCATATCAGTCAGGTTTCAACCCAGTTCTTTAAGGAGTTAAAATCAACAGCACTTATCTTACAAACTGAGTCTTGTAAGATACGTGCAGTCTTATTCAAGAACAGAAATGTGACTCTACGAACAATTCAAAGCCCGTCCATCTATGTTCACCCGTCTCCTAACCTCCTCTGTTCATCTCAAAAGACTTGCAGATGCTGTAAAAAGTCTGGACTTAGGAAACAGAAGTCCTTCCTGCTGGAAATTCTTTCTCTGTGCCTTTTGATAAATATTCCACTGGTTTTCTCCAGGAACCAAGGTAATTCTTATCAGAAAAAAAAGGAAAGACTATTTTGCAAAGTAGACCAATAAAAAACTAAAACTTTCTTTCATAAAAATTAGTAAAAAGCTTTAACCACCTGAACAGGTAATCTTAGCTTATTCCATCTGCCAAAAACACAGTTTGGATCTACCTGTTCTTTTTTAAACTAGTGACTTTTGTACTATCATGCCCATCTTATGATTAAAATTTCTAAACAAAAGCTATAAGATCTCTGTTTGGGTCTGTATGTTTATGTATGTCTATGTGTTTATTTATAGATGTCTGATATTTTTCTACCATAGGAAGGTATTACCAAAATTAATTTGTATAAAGCTCTATGTTATAGGCTTAAAGACAAACAAGCTTTTATGTTAATCAAATATACTCTTAAAAATGTAGAAACTAATTAAAATGTTTTTCAAGTTCAAGTGATCTAGGATAATCTTCAGTAACTAAGAGCTAGTTTAAGTTTGTTGGTTTAATTAAAACAGGCATGTCAGACTTCCTTGGTGGTCCAGTGGTTAAGACTCTGCCTGCCAATGCAGGGGACATGGGTTTGACCTCTGGTCCTGGAAGATTCCAAGTTCCATGGAGCAACTGAGCCCACTTGGCTAGAATCCATGCTTCTCAACAAAAGAAGCCACCAAAGTGAGAAGCCCACACACCGCAACAAAGCGTAGGCCCCACTCACCACAACTAGAGAAACCCTGCATGCGGCAATGAAGATCAAGTGCAGCCTAAACTAAGTACATAAAACCGGCATGTCTTTAGAGTTATGAGCATTAAATATAATACCTTTATTCTACTTAATCAAATGCAAGTTCCTGCGCCCCATGCACAGTACTTCCCTGGTGGCACAGATGGGAAAGCATCCGCCTACAGTGTGGGAGATCCAGGTTTAATCTCTGGACTGGGAAGATCTTCTGGAGAAGGCAATGGCAACCCACTCCAGGACTCTTGCCTGGGAAATCCCACAGATGGAGGAGACTGGTAGGCTACAGTCCATGGGCTCCCAAAGAATCGGACATGACTGAGAGACTTCACTTTCACTTTTCACATGCACAGTAAGGACAAACAAACCAAAATGTCAGAGTTTGGAGCAGAAAAATGTATATTGCAGGGCCAAGCAAGAGGAATGGGTGGCTTATGTTCCAACACCCTGAACTCTTCCATGATTTGGATGAGGAGTTTTTAAACATGAAAAAATTGCAGTGAGGACTGCAGGGTGACTTTCTCCTGATTAGTTGATGGTGCTCAGGAATCTTATGCTCATCCTGAATTTACCATTCCCCACCTGGGTGGAAGACCTTGGTTCCTGCAGAAGAAAGATACTGTTATATATATATCCCCTGAGAAAGAGCGAAGACCATGCCCTACCACTGTAGTAATTTTTTATTTTTATTTTTGGCCATGCCACTCAGCTTATGGGATCTTAGTTCCCCAACCAGGGATTGAACCCAGGTCCTGAGCAGTGAAAGCAGAGTCTTAACCACTGAACTGCCAGGGAATTTCCTGCAGTATTATTTCTTGACTGGTCCTCCTTGGTTCCTGCATTTTCTTATTCCCCTGATTAACTACTGTTGAATCTGTCCTTTAATATTCAGGAAGGTCTAGGAGGCTGAAGCCTTTTTGCTACAAATGAGAACTGGGGACCTAGAAAATATTTATACCTGGGAGAGCCCCATGGGGTCCTGCTCCCTTTCATAACTCTACTTGAAAATAGTTTCCAAAATCTTCTGGTAACTTGAAACCTTAGAGTGAGATAAATTAAATGATGGATATTCATTGACTATCTAGATCATTTCCAAATAAGATGAAATACTGAAGCATTAGCTACCCAGGTGGTGCTAGTGAACCCACCTGCCAATGCAGGAGACATAAGAGACGTGGGTTCCATCCCTCAGTCTGGATGATCCCCTGGAGGAGGGCATGGCAACCCACTCCAGTATTCTTGCCTGGAGAATCCCATGGACAGAGGAGCCTGGTGGGCTACTGTCCATAGGGTCACAAAGAGTGGGACATGACTGA
Organism: Oreotragus oreotragus; assembly: GCA_006410675.1. Lineage (NCBI taxonomy): Eukaryota > Metazoa > Chordata > Mammalia > Artiodactyla > Bovidae > Oreotragus > Oreotragus oreotragus. Next base: position 83,220 of record SJYX01008047.1, on the reverse strand, counting down.
AACGACTTAGCATACACACGCGTGCACACACACACACACACACACACACACATCACCAAACTGAGATGATTATAATCTAAGTTCTTCCAAAAATGGAATATCATACCAGTCAACCAGAAGTCACCCGATCCACCACCAGTTGGGGAATTTGGCTCAGAGACTCCTATAATCTTCTAAAGGAAAGTAACTTTGCAATAACCAACCCGTTTTTTGCTTCATATATTAATAACTTGTTCCAATTCCCTTTTGCCTTTAGAATTCTTTTGTACAGCTAATTGGCACTCCTTTCTATCTATTAGATTGGGTGTTGACTGATTGAACCAACTTTTGCTCAAATAAATTTTTAAATTTTGAAATATGATTCATTTTATTTTTAACATGTCTCAGATCCATTTTGCCATATTCAGGGGCCAGTGGCCCAATAAATAGTAANGTAGAATTCTTTTGTACAGCTAATTGGCACTCCTTTCTATCTATTAGATTGGGTGTTGACTGATTGAACCAACTTTTGCTCAAATAAATTTTTAAATTTTGAAATATGATTCATTTTATTTTTAACATGTCTCAGATCCATTTTGCCATATTCAGGGGCCAGTGGCCCAATAAATAGTAATTGTGATGTTCTTATGCTCCCAGTGGTATTAGTAGCAGCTGCTAAAAATCAGGTTTCTCATGTAGAAGTGATGGCTACATAGGTGGATAGCTAGTACTAAACAGTTGCTGTTCAGTTGCTAAGTCATGTCCAACTCTTTGTGACCCCATGAACTGCAGCACACTAGGCTTCCCTGTCCTCCACTAGCTCCCAGAGTTTGCTCAAATTCATGTCCGTTGACTCAGTGACACTATCTAACCATCTCATTCTCTGCCCACCCTCTTCTTTTGCCTTCAGTCTTCCCCAGCAACAGGGTCTTTTCCAGTGAGTCAGCTCTTCACATTAGGTGGCCAAACTATTGGAGCTTCAGCTTCAGCATCAATCCTTCTAATGAATATTCAGGGTTGATTTCCTTTAAGATTGACTGGTTTGAGCTCCTTGCTGTCCAAGGAACTCTCAGGAATCTTCTCCAACACCACAGTTCAAAAGCATCAATTCTTTGGCACTCAGCCTTCTTTATGGTCCAACTCTCACATCTGTACATGATTACAGGAAGGGCCAATATTTACAGTTCTTAACCTGGATCCTCTGTNCTTCTCCAACACCACAGTTCAAAAGCATCAATTCTTTGGCACTCAGCCTTCTTTATGGTCCAACTCTCACATCTGTACATGATTACAGGAAGGGCCAATATTTACAGTTCTTAACCTGGATCCTCTGTGCCCTGAAACATTGATTTTTCTCTTCATTCACTTGTTCAACAAACTTTCATTGACTACCCAATATGTGACTTTCCCCCTAAAATATCATGGTTCAAAAAAAAGACAGGTTGGGCCCCTGTCCTCATGGATATGATGACCTAAAACATGTCCACAAATTCAACAGTCCTCCCATCAAGCCCTTAGCACAGGCTGGCCTTACTGATTCACTTCTAATGGATTGAATGCAGTGGAAATGTCACTGTGTGACTCTGCCCTTAGCAGAAATATTGTACAATTTCTCCTTGCTTTTCTCTAGGATAACCAGTCACTATGCTGTGAAAACCTGAGGCCATGTGGAGAGGTCACAGTCACATAGAGGTGTTCTGGTCAATAGCCTCAGCTGAAGTCTCAGTTGATAGCCACTGTCAACCACCAGACATGAGTTTTCGAATGATTCTGACTCCAGACCTTGTCTGACTATAACTGAATGAGAGATCCTGAGTGATAATCACTTAGCTGAGCCCAGTCAACCCTTGGGACTATGAAGAACAACGGTACATAAGTTTTCATTTTATGCCGCAATGTTCGAGATGGTTTGTTATGCAGCTATACCTGAGCTTACAGCCACATGCTCTACCGTCTAGAGCAGACATCAAACAATTACCCCCCAAATTAAATTCAGTTACAAAGATGGCACCAAGCTTTCTCCTTTCTTGGCTCGCAAAACACTACCCCATCCGAGCTCTTTCTCTCCTCTTCCCTGCTGCCCTGTCCTTGCTAATAGTATTATCCAAGGCCGAAAAATTTGAGTCATGCTTGACCTATTTTCCTCATATCCATCCTCAAATCAGTTATCATATAGTTTTGATTCTATTCCAGAAGGTGCCTCCCAAACCTGACTCCATCTGACAAATCCCACTGTCACCTTGGCCCATTTCAGGCCCTCAGAATCTCATCACTGACTTATTGAAATGACTTACCCAATTGACCATTCATATCCTTGCCTATTCAATGCTGTCAGGTATGTGTTCTCAAAGCACATCCTCTATTTTCCCTCTCTCCTGCTTAAAAAAAAGAAGAAAGAAAGAAAGAAAGCTGTACTATCTCTTCACTCACTGCCTGAAAAGTACCAGCCAATTGTCTCAGACCCTTCATCAGTTCAGTTCAGTTCAGTCGCTCAGTCGTATCCAACTCTTTGCGACCCCATGAATCGCAGCACGCCAGGCCTCCCTATCCATCACCATCTCCCGGAGTTCACTCCAACTCACGTCCATCAAGTCCATGATGCCATCCAGCCATCTCATCCTTGGTTGTCCCCTTCTCCTCCCGCCCCCAATCCCTCCCAGCATCAGAGTCTTTTCCAATGAGTCAACTCTTCACATGAGGTGGCCAAAGTACTGGAGTTTCAGCTTTAGCATCATTCCTTCCAAAGAAATCCCAGGGCTGATCTCCTTCAGAATGGACTGGTTGGATCTCCTTGCAGTCCAAGGGACTC
>SJYX01008047.1:42076-75273 GCA_006410675.1 Oreotragus oreotragus | reverse complement strand
GATGTTGGCAATTTGATCTCTGGTTCCTCTGCCTGTTCTAAAACCAGCTTGAACATCAGGGAGTTCATGGTTCACATATTGCTGAAGCCTGGCTTGGAGAATTTTGAGCATTACTTTACTAGCGTGTGAGATGAGTGCAATTGTGCGGTAGTTTGAGCATTCTTTGGCATTGCCTTTCTTTGGAATTGGAATGAAAACTGACCTTTTCCAGTCCTGTGGCCACTGCTGAGTTTTCCAAATTTGCTGGCATATTGAGTGCAGCACTTTCACAGCATCATCTTCCAGGATTTGAAACAGCTCAACGGGAATTCCATCACCTCCACTAGCTTTGTTCTTAGTGATGCTTTCTAAGGCCCACTTGACTTCACATTCCAAGATGTCTGACTCTAGATGAGTGATCACATCCTCATGATTATCTGGGTTGTGAAGATCTTTTCTGTACAGTTCTTCTGTGTATTCTTGCCACCTCTTCTTAATATCTTCTGCTTCTGTTAGGTCCATACCATTTCTATCCTTTATCGAGCCCATCTTTGCATGAAATGTTCCCTTGGTATTTCCAATTCTGTACTCTCTACCTCACCTTAAAAAGTGGAGTAATAATTGACTCCATCCAACATCAAATTGTTAGAAGGGAAAGACTCAGTTTTCTTTCTTATGGAGGATTCATTTTCAAGGCCTCTTTTTACTTCTCACTCACTCTTCCTTCTTCTCTGGCAAATTAGGGAAGAATAAAGTAGACCTTTTTGGCTCCATTCCTACCTTCTTGGTGGGCCACAAGGATCGTGGAATCAAGGTGCTGAGAGTCTTACCTGGACAACTCCCACCTCGGGAGACCGTCCCCAAACCAAGGTTGCCTGCGGCTCAGGAGCACATCCGCCTAATCCTAGAATCAGTTCACAGGGCCATTTGGAGGTACATTTAGAGGTACACTATCAACTCAGTTGTAGTCTCTAATGAAGAGTGTCTTTTTATTTCCCATATGCCTGCCTCTTTACCTTTTTTCTCACTGTGTTCATAACCTGGACAGAGAAAAGATGGGCTATATATTGGGCTTCCTGGGAAATCTCAGCAAAAATGAAGAAATATTGGAATGCATAAGCTGGTTTTAAAGTCCATGAAGAAAAATAAGCAAGCAAGAATAGCTAGGACAATTGTGAAAAACAAAAATAGCGAAAGAATGTCTTGATAGTCCGATGATACAATAATTAAACCTGTGGTATTGACACACTGAAGCTGCAGACAGATCAATGGATCAGAGTAGGAAGGTAAGCATTAATCGCTCAGTGGTGTCTGACTGCTTGTGATCCCATGGACCATAGCCCGCCAGGCTCCTCTGTCCATGGAAATCAGGCAAGAATATTGGAGTGAATAGCCAACTCCCCTTCTCCAGGGGATCTTCCCGACCCAGGGACTGAAGCTGCGTCTCCTGCATCCCCTGCACTGCAGACAGACTGTTTATCAACCGAGCCACCAGGGAAGACATAGGCATAAATATATGTGGAAATTTAGTCACAGCGATGACATTTAATATCAATAGAGAAAAGAAAAAGTACTTAATAAATTGTGTTGGAGCTTTGTCTGGGGAAAAAAAAAATGAGCCCTTACTTCATGCCAAGATAATTCCAGGTATATTAAATATTTAAATTCAACAAATTAAATAACAAAAATTCAGGCAGAAATCACTGGAGTCCTTTCATAATCCTAAGTACTATAAAACTTCTCAGAAATCACAAAAAGAAAGACTGATCATTTCAATCGCTTAAAATTCAAAATTTATGTACAGCAAAACCCATCAATAATCAAAAGATAAATGACAAACTGGTCAAAATATTAGAAACTTAAATCACAGAAAAAAAGACCAACATTTCCTAAAAATATATTTGTTCTATGTAAGCAGGAAAAGATAAATAGATATCAGTAGATAAACAGGCAAAGGATATGAAATAGAAATGGCTCTTAAGTATGAGGAAAATCCCAGTATCATTCATTAGAAGAAATATGTAAATAACTCTACAATGATTTATAATTTTTTGCCTATTAGATGGACAAAAAAAAAAAAAACCTACATAGAACAATGTGTGGAGAAGCCAGCACTATCAATACATTATCCTTGGAAGTATAAATTGATTAATCCTTCACCAAGAATAATTTGATCATATCAGTTAGAAATGTACATATTTTCGACCCAGAAATTCCTCTTCTAGAATTGTAGTCTATCAATATATTTATATATGTCAAATGATATATATAAAGTATTTATTAGAGCACTGTTCATAATAGCAAAAGATTAAAAACTAAACATTCATTATTAGGGAGTTTGTTGAATAAACTATGATCAACCTCATTAGAAGGTAAGGTCTGTGAATGAAAGGATTTGTGTTTGCTTTGTTCACTGAAGAAAAAGAAATGCAAAAAGGCAAATGGTTGTCTGAGGAGGACTTACAAATAGCTGAGAAAAGAAGAATATAGAAAGGCAAAGGAGAAAAGGAAAAATATACCTATCTGAATGCAGAGATCCAAAAAAAAAAAAAGAAAAGCAGGGAGAGATAAGAAAGCCTTCCTAAGCAATCAGTGCAAAGAAACAAGTATGCAATAGAATGACAAAGACTAGAGAACTCTTCAAGAAAATTAGAGGTACCAAGGGAACATTTCATTCAAAGATGGGCACAATAAAGGACAGAAATGGTATGGACCTAACAGAAGCAGATCATACTAAGAAAAGGTGGCAAGAATACAAAGAACTATACAAAAGAAATCTTCATGACCCAGATAACCATGATGGTGTGATCACTCATCTAGAGCCAGACATCCTGGAGTGGGAAGTCAAGTAGGCCTTAGGAAGCATCACTATGAAAAAAAGGTACTGGAGGTGATAGAATTCCAGCTGAACTATTTCAGATCTTAAAAGATGATACACTTAATATGCCAGTAAATTTGGAAAACTCAGCAGTGGCCACAGGACTGGAAAAGGTCAGTTTTCATTCCAATCCCAAAGGAAAGCAATGCCAAAGAATGTTCAAACTACTGCACAATTGTATTCATTTCACACGCTAGCAAAGCCATGCTCAAAATTCTCCAAGCAAGGCTTCAACAGTATGTGAACTGAGAACTTCCAGACGTTCAAGCTGGATTTAGAAAAAGGAGAACGACCAGAGATCAAATTGCCAACATCTGTTGGATCATCAAAAAAGCAAGAGAATTCCAGAAAAACATCTACTTCTGTTTTACTGAGTATGCCATAGCCTTTGACTATGTGAATCACAACAAACTATGGAAAATTCTGAAAGAGATGGGAATACCAGACCACCTTACCTGCCTCTTGAGAAACCTATATGCAAGTCAAGAAGCAACAGTTAGAACCAGACATGGAACAATGGACTGGTTCCAAATTGGGAAAGGAGCATGTCAAGACTGTATATTGTCACCCTGCTTACTTAACTTTTGTACATAGTACATCATGTGAAATGCCAAGTTAGATGAAGCATAAGATGGAATCAAGATTGCTAGGAGAAATATCAATAACCTCAGATATACAGATGACACCACCCTTATGGCAGAAAGTGAAGAAGAACTAAAGAGCCTCTTGATGAAAGTGAAAGAGGAGAGTGAAAAAATTGGCTTAAAACTCAACATTCAAAAAATGAAGATCATGGCATCTGGCCTTATCACTTCATGTCAGTCAGATGGGGAAACAATTAAAACAGTGAGAGACTTTATTTTTGGGGGCTCCAAAATCACTGCAGATGGTGACTGCAGCCATGAAATTAAAAGACTCTTGCTCCTTGGAAGAAAAGCAATGACCAACCTAGACAGCATATTAAAAAGCAGAGACATTACTTACAGATATACAGATGACACCACCCTTATGGCAGAAAGTGAAGAAGAACTAAAGAGCCTCTTGATGAAAGTGAAAGAGGAGAGTGAAAAAATTGGCTTAAAACTCAACATTCAAAAAATGAAGATCATGGCATCTGGCCTTATCACTTCATGTCAGTCAGATGGGGAAACAATTAAAACAGTGAGAGACTTTATTTTTGGGGGCTCCAAAATCACTGCAGATGGTGACTGCAGCCATGAAATTAAAAGACTCTTGCTCCTTGGAAGAAAAGCAATGACCAACCTAGACAGCATATTAAAAAGCAGAGACATTACTTTGCCAACAAAGGTCCATCTAGTCAAAGCTTTGGCTTTTCCAGTAGTCACATCCAGTATGGATGTGAGAGTTGGACCACAAAGAAAGTTGAATGCTGAAGAATTGATGCTTTTGAACTGTGGTGTTAGAGAAGACTCTTGAGAGTCCCTTGGACCACAAGGAGATCCAACCAGTCAATCCTAAAGGAAATCAGTCCTGTTTATTCATTGGAAGGACTGACGTTGAAGCTGAAGCTCCACCTGAGGCGAAGAACTGACTCCTTGGAAAAGATCCTGATGTTGGGAAAGATTAAAGGCAGGAGGAGAAGGGGACAACAGAGGATGGGATGGTTGGATGGCATCACCGACTCGATGGACATAAGTTTGAGCAAGCTCTGAGACTTGGTGATGGACAGGGAAGCATGGTGTGCTGCAGTCTGTGGGGTAGCAAAGAATTGGACACAACTGAGCAATTCAACTGACTGAGATGAGAAACAAAGCAAAAACCCTATTGAAACATCGGAAGAAAATCTTGGAGAGTACAGTATTTTTATAACTTTAGAATGGGTAAAAGTCTTTTAAAGAAATATTTAAAACCAGCAGCCATGAAATAAAAGTAACAGTAGCAAACTTATTGCTTAAAATTTCAAGCCTCAGATGAGAAAAGACACCATAAATGATAATGTTGTTGACCAAAGCCTCAAGATGTCGCATAAAACATCATTACTTTGTCTTTAGGAGTAGTATTGTGCTAAGAAGTGGGAAGTATATCGTTAGAGTTCAGGACACAAATTTGGAGACAGCAGAAGTTCTCCACCTTTCTGCACCATTATTCCTCTGGCAGTCTTATGAAATCCCTTCTCAGAGTAAATAAAAAATACATAAGCATAATGCAAAAGATTACAAAGGGAACCAATTATTTTGAAATTCAGTTATATATATATATATATATATATATATATATATACGCTTCTCTACTAACACAGTAAGAAAGATACAGTGTCCAATCTAATAATTACTGTAATTTTGAAGTACTTTTGAGCTATCTGAAACAACTGTAAGGTGATATAATGCTATCTCCGTCAGTGACAAAGTCCAGGTACTGCTAATATTAATATGGCTTGTTGCCTACATTCTTAAGTGAAAGAATTGCTGAATTTCAATTAAAAGTTAATGAAAGTAGGACTTCCCTGGTGTTCCAGCGGTTAAGAATTCACATTCCAATACACGGGGCCCGGGTTCGGCCTTGGCCAGGGAACTAAGATCCCACAGTGTTGCGGGGCAACTAAGACCCAGTGCTGCTGCTGCTGCTGCGGAGTCGCTTCAGTCGTGTCCGACTCTGTGCAACCCCGTAGACGGCAGCCCACCAGGCTCCCCCATCCCTGGGATTCTCCAGGCAAGAACACTGGAGTGAGTTGCCATTTCCTTCTCCAATGCATGAGAGTGAAAAGTGAAAGTGAAGTTGTTCAGTCGTGTCTGACTCTTCACGACCCCATGGACTGCAGCCTCCCAGGCTCCTCTGCCCATGGGATTTTCCAGGCAAGAGTACTGGAGTGGGGTGCCATTGCCTTCTCTGAAGACCCAGTGCAGCCCCCTCCCAAAAAAGTTAATGAAAGGATTGAAAGAAAAACTGTAATATTTTTCACATCCAAGTTCATGGACACTTAGGTTTTATGCATAGAAGACCCTTTGGACAGCTCCTCCAACCTCAGGTTCAGAATTCCATGGGGAGATCTTGACACAGCCTCAAAATATAAAGAAAGGCAATGTCTAATCAAGCGTTGTGGATCCCCTCTGGTTGCTTAAATAGTCCAACCTCATCCCACTCTCCACCCTTCAAAATCATGACAGAGACTTAAACAGCATCCCACAGCATGGCAGTCAGGAGTTGAGAAGCCAAGCCCTGCTGTCTGCTGATTCCCAATACCTAGCCAAAATCTCTGGTCAGTGTGCCACACTGATGAGCCAGGAATGTATAGCTGGAAACATCATTCCAAAATCCCTTTGAGAAAGCAACTCTCAAATCCTTTGGATGACATATTTATTTTCTAAGCAGGCAAGTATATACAATCCTGGGGAGATTTAGAATTAAATACAGAGGCCATGTAAATAAGACCAGGTGGCTCAGTGGTAAAAAAAAATCTGCCTGCAATGCAGGAGACTCTGATTCAATCTCTGGGTCAAGAAGATCCCCTGGAGAAGGGAGTGGCAACCCACTCCTGTATTTTCTCATGGGAAATTCCATGGACAGAGGAGCCTGGCAAGCTACAGTCCATGGGGTCGCAAAAGAGTTGGACATGACTTCTCGACCAAACAACAAATTCTACGCTTGCATTAAATTTCAAAAGAATCTGTGACTAACTGGTATTTTAAGTACTTGTTTAAAATAATTTGGCATATTAAACCATACTTCTGCTTTTTCTTCCTTTACCATGAGGGCTCTCTTCCCATTCCTCCATATCTTTTCCATCTCTGGGTATTGGAGAGCCCCCAGCCCATTCCTTGATTATCAATTCTTGATTAGCTATCTCTAGCTACACTCACACCCTGTGGAGACAAAATCCAAGTTGTTAGTATCAAACTGTGCCCTAGCTTTAAACACTATCTAGAATATGATAACAGCAGATCTAATCTCCAACCAGACCTCGCCCTTGAATTCCTTCTCTTATATCTAACAGCCTATTCAACATCTCCATTTGATTACCTTTTGATTTCCTGTCCTTCCCACACTGCACACAAGTCTGTTCCCGCTCTTCCCCAAATTGGTAAATTACAACCACAGTCTTCCAGTTTCTCAGGCCAAAAATCTTGGTGTCATCCTTTTTGAGCCAATACATGCTTATGAAAAATTTGGCTAACAGTTTGAAGCAGAATAATAGAGAGTCCACTAGATATAACTTCAGCCTTTGTAATAGTGTTCGGTGTACTAGCATGTATAATGTTAAGCAAACTAAACTGAACTATTTAATTTTTAGTTATTCCATTTGTTATGAATCTTTCTACTCTGTCTCCATGCACACGTATGCACTCCCCTGGCATGCTCATGCAGAGCTGAAGCTCTTAGTTCTCTGTGTGTAACAAATATGGAATGCCAGCATTCTATCTCTCTTGAATGCCACTGCCACCCGGCCATCTGCATTTGGAGATCTGAGAGAATCAAAAAAGCTCTTCCACTCCCTACACCTAACCGAAACCTTAAGCTTTCCACCCATTTCAGTTAAACTCTATTTACGCAGTTACTCAAGCCTCAAACTTTAGTTCCATCCTTCACTACCCTCTTAACCTTCATACCCGTCATTCAAACATCATCAAAGACTGAGAGTTCTTCTTTCAAAAGACATCCACTGCTCATCATCTCTCTGGTTAGTCACCTTAATCCAAGCTACCATCATCTTTCCTTGAGGCTTTTTCTAGTAGTCTCTCACCCTATTAACCATTCTCCATGCAGCAGCCAGAGTGCGATTTCTTTTGTCTGTACCAGGATCTTAGTTCCCTATCCAAGGATGGAACACAGGTCTCCTACAGTGGAAGTACAGAGTCCTAACCACTGGACCACTAAGAAAGTCCTAGAGTTGATTTTTGAGAAGACTACTTCACCCCTCTGTGCTAACCTAAGCCCTACAGTGGCTTCCTATCTCTCTCAGTGAGATCCAGAGCCCCTTCCTGAAGCCACGCGCATTTCTTTGTTGAGGCTCTATCTCCTGCTAGAATGTAAATCCAGGAGCATGCAGACCTCCTTTCCTTTCTTCATCACTCTATCCACAGCACCTAAACAGTGCCACACATGGAGTAAGGACTCAACAGAAATTTGTTGCATAAAGGTTAAATAAACTTGAAGTTAGGGGTTAGCAGATGCAAACTAATAGTTGAAATAGAGGAAAAACAACAAGGTCCCACAGTATAGCACAAGGAATTCATTCAGCATCCCGTGGTAAGTCATAATGCAAAAAAAATTTTAAGAATATGTACATGTATATAACTAAATCACCTTGCTGTACAGCAAAAATAGCACAACATGTAAATCAACTATGCTTCCATTTTTTAAAAAAGTAAATAAACTATTGGATGTGGATGGAGCAAAGTTTGGGGATGCAAAGGAGTATAAAAGGGCAACACTTACATTTTCCTTTATAATTTTTACTTTTTTTTGTAAAGAAAATGCATTTTGAAGACTTAATCCTCAAAAATTTTAGAGGGGAAAAATTTATGTAAACATGTTAGCAAGTTTAAGCTTTCCATAGGATTGAAGGGGTTCTAGAATAAGACAGAGAAATCTACAGCGGTGGAGATCTACCAGAAATCTACTAGTGGAGCTGAGGAAGCTGAACGAGTCACATCAACCTTTTAGGAAAAATGTCAGAGAGGAGTCTTCCTCTGGTTCACAATGACTTCCTCAGTTCAGTTCAGTCACTCAGTCGTGTCCGACTCTTTGCGACCTCATGAATCGCAGCACGCCAGGCCTCCCTGTCCATCACCATCTCCCGGAGTGCACTCAGACTCACGTCCATCGAGTCCGTGATGCCATCCAGCCATCTCACTCTCGGTCGTCCCCTTCTCCTCCTGCCCCCAATCCCTCCCAGCATCAGAGTCTTTTCCAATGAGTCAACTCTTCGCACGAGGTGGCCACAGTACAGAATCAAAACCCCAGCTTCCGGCATAGCCAGTTTCTACCTTTTTGAAGATTATCTGTGCCTTTGTCCACGCTCCCGTCTTGTTTGTTCTTTTCCTTTTTCTCACCCTAGTCACATCTTTTTTTTTTTTTAATTCCACACATAAATTTAAATCTGATGGTATGAAGATATAATTGGTTATAAAAAAGAGAACTTACTGTGAGGTGAACAGCACAGCAAGCATGATGGATGATACAGTTCTTGAGAGTGAGAGGAGTTTTCCTCAGCAGAATAAAATTTCTTAACACCAAGTTACAGTCTGTTGGAAAAGATCGTGATGCTGGGAAAGATTGAGGGCAAGAAGAGAAGGGGACAACGGAGAATAAGATGGTTGGATGGCATCACTGAAGCAACAGACATGAGTCTGAGCAAACCCTGGGAGATAGGGAAGGACAGGGAAGCCTGGTGTGCTGCAGCCCATGGGTCGCAAACAGCTGAACACCACTGAACAACAGAACAATAACAGTCTTATCCAGAAGACCCAAGAAAACAGTTCTAAAAAGCCAGCAAAGAAGCAATAAATTCTCTGTGATAAGAAGTAGAGAAAGCCAGATATTCCAAATGGGTAAAAAGAATGCCAGAGGCATAGCTTCAGGACTGACATATATACACTGACCGTGTTCTGGGAGTAGGACTTGCTTGGTCCTGGCGATGGTACTGTTATTTGTAGCGAAAGACTGGTGCAAAAGGTGGTTTGTTCTTGTTCTTCACTCACTCAGTCCTGTCTGACTCCCTGAGACCCCATGAACTGCAGCACACCAGGCTTCCCTGTCCTCTGTCTCCCAGAGCTTGCTCAAACTCATGTCCATTGAGTTGGTGCTACAATCATCTCACCCTCTGTCGTCCCCTTCTCCTCCTGCCTTCAGTCTTTCCCAGCATCAGTCTCTTTATAATGAGTCAGCTCTTCACATAAGGTGGCCAAAGTATTGGAGCTTCAGCATCAGTCCTTCCAATAAATACTCAAGATTGATTTCCTTTAGGATTGACAGGTTTGAGCTCCTTGCTGTAAGGGACTCTGAAGAGTCTTCTCCAGCAACACAGTTCAAAAGCATCAATTCTTTGTCTCTCAGCCTTCTTTATGGTCCAACTCTCACATCCATACTTGACTACTGAAAAATCACAACTTTGACTATATGAACCTTTGTCAACAAAGCAATGTCTCTACTTTTTAATATGCTATGTAGGTTTGTCATAACTTTTTTTCCAAGCAGCAAGTGTCTTTTAATTTCATGACTGCAGTCATTGTCCACTGTGATTTTGGAGCCCAAGAAAATAAAGTCTGTCACTCCATTTAAACCCGAGATAAATTAACCCTTCAGCAACACTCCTTTCCCTAAATTCACCACCACACATTTTAACCTAGAGACGAACCCTGGGCTGAAATTAGACTGGGACTACATTTTAATCAGTTAACTGTTTCATAACAATAGGCCTTATCTGGTGGCTCCAATTTCCTGGAAGATTTTGAAAGTTGGACAGGCAATTCTGAGTCACATTGGATTTGGTGAAAAAAAGATTTAAGCAGTGGGAGGGGAAACACCATCTTCCCTGTCAAGGAAGTGGGCAGTGAGTTCTGCCTTAAAAATTACATTTGAAAACTTAACAGACATCTAAGAAGGATTCCAACAGATTATCTGATAAAATTATTCACTGTCTTCTACATGCTGGCAAAAGCTACTTCTTCTAGTCTTCTCTGTCTGCCCCTTCAGTGTTAGCAATTAGCATCCTAAGTGGATCTATTGGCCCCCAAACAGTCCTTCCTGTAATGGAGTCGAAAGAAACCAGGATTTTGACCTGAGTATGTGTTGGGGTCCAACTTCTGTGACCCCATGGACGATAGCCCACCAGAATTCTCTGTCCATGGAATTCTCCAGGCAAGAACACTGGAGTGGGTAGCCATGCCCTTCTCCAGGGGACTAACCCAGGGCTTGAACTGGGGGTCTCCTACATTGCAGGCAGAATCTTTACAGCCTGAACCACCAAGGAAGCCTATAGAAAGATGATGCTGTGAAAGTGCTGCACTCAATATGCCAGCTTCCATGTCCTAACTATTGTAGATAGTGTTACAATAACCATTGAGGTAAATGTGTCTCTGTCAGTTTTGGTTTCCTTGGTGTCTATGCCCAGCAGTGGGACTTCTGGGTCATATGACAGTTCGTCACAGGTTTATAAGGAATAAAAACATAGTTTCTAGGTAATGACTGTACCAGTGTGCATGCCCACCAATAGTATAAGAGGGTTGCATTTTCTCCACAACTTCTCCAACATTTATTGTTCATAGACATTTTGATGATGGTCATTCTGACTGGTATGAGATGATATCTCATTTTGGTTTTGATTTGCATTTATCTAATGACGGAATTCCAGTTGAGCTATTTCAAATCCTGAAAGATGATGCTATGAAAGTGCTGCACTCAATATGCCAGAAAATTTGGAAAACTCAGCAGTGGCTACAGGACTGGAAAATGTCAGTTTTCATTCCAATCCCAAAGAAAGGCAATGCCAAAGAATGCTCAAACTGTTGCACAATTGCACTCATCTCAGGCACTAGTAAAGTAATGCTCAAAATTCTCCAAGCCAGGCTTCAGCAATACATGAACCATGAACTTCCAGATGGCCAAGCTGGTATTAGAAAAGGCAGAGGAACCAGAGATCAAATTGCCAACATCCACTGGATCATCAAAAAAGCAAGAGAGTTCCAGAAAAACATCTATTTCTGCTTTATTGACTATGCCAAAGCCTTTGACTGTGTGGATCACAATAAACTGTGGAAAATTCTGAAAGAGATGGGAATACCAGACCACCTGACTTGCTTCTTGAGAAACCTATATGCAGGTTAGGAAGCAACTGTTAGAACTNAGAAAAACATCTATTTCTGCTTTATTGACTATGCCAAAGCCTTTGACTGTGTGGATCACAATAAACTGTGGAAAATTCTGAAAGAGATGGGAATACCAGACCACCTGACTTGCTTCTTGAGAAACCTATATGCAGGTTAGGAAGCAACTGTTAGAACTGGACATGGAACAACTGACTGGTTCCAAATAGGAAAAAGAGCATGTCAAGGCTGTATATTTCACCCTGCTTATTTAACTTATATGCAGAATACATCATGAGAAATGCTGGGCTGGAAGAAGCACAAACTGGTTATAATTTCAAAACTATGTTGAATGTTAGTGGTGAGAGTGGGCACACTTGTCTTGTTCCTGATTTTAGGGGAAATATTTCCAATTTTCACCATTAAGGATAAAGTTTACTGTGGGTTTGTCATATATGGTTTTTATTATGTTGAGGCATGTTCCTTCTATGCCTACTTTCTGGAGATTTTTTTTTTTAATCATAAATGAGTGTTGAATTTTGTCAAAGACTTTCTCTTCATCTGTCATATGGTTTCATTGTTCAATTTGTTAATATGGTGTATCACATTGATTAATTTGTGAATATTGAAGAATACTTGCATCCCTAGAGTAAAGCCCACTTGATCAAGATGTATGATCTTTTTAATGTGCTGATGGATTCTGTTTGCCAGAATTTTGTTGAGGATTCTTGCATCTAAGTTCATCAGTGATACTGGCCTGTAGTTTTCTTTGCTGTGTAGCATTTTCATCTGATTTTGGTATCAGGGTGATGGTAGCCTTATAGAATGAGTTTGGGAGTATTCCTTCCTCTGCAATTGTCTAGAAGAGTTTGAGTAGGATAAGTGTTAACTCTTCTGTAAATTTTTGGTAAAATTCACCTGGGAAGCCATCTGCTTCTGGGCTTTTGTTTGTTGGAAGAATTTTTATTATAGTTTCAATTTCCATGCTTGTGATTGGTCTATTCAAATTTTCTATTTCTTCCTGGTTCAGTTTTTGAAGGTTATACTTTTCTAAGAATTTGTCCATTTCTTCCAAATTGTCTGTATTATTGGCATATAGTTGCTCATAGTATTGTCTTATGATGGTTCTGTTTCTGTGTTGTCTGTTGTAATGTCTCCATTTTAATTTCTAATTTTATTGATTTGAGTTTTCTTCCTTGTTTTCTTGATTACTCTGGTTAATAGTTTATCTACTTTGTTGATCTTCTTAAAGAACCAGGTTTTAGTTTTACTGGTCTTTGTTATTGTCACATTCATTTATTTCTCGTTTATTCCTGCTCTGATATTTATCATTTCTTTCCTTTTACTAACTTTGTTTTTTTTTGTTCTTCTTTTCCTAGTTGCTTTAGGTGTAAATTTAGGTTATTTATTTGATGCTTCTCTTCTTTCTTGAGGTAGGCTTGATTTGCTATGAACTTCCCTCTTGTATTGCTATGGGCTTCCTTGGTATCTCAGCTAGTAAGGAATCCACCTACAGTGAAGGAGACCCGGGTTTCATTCCCAGGTCAGTAAATTCTGCTGGAGAAGGTACAGGTTACCCGCTCCAATATTCTTGGGCTTTCCTGGTGGCTCAGCTGGTAAAGAGTTCACCTGCAATGCTGAAGACCTGAGTTCAATCCCTGGGTTGGGAAGATCCCATGGAGAAGGGAACAGCTACTCACTCCAATATTCCAGCCTGGAAAATGCCATGGACTGCATAGTTCATGGATTTGCAAAGAGTGAGGCATGACTAAGAAATTTTCACTTAGCTCTTAGCTCCCTCTTAGCACTGGTTTTACTAAACCCCATAGGTTTTGGGTTGTTGTGTTTTCATTATCATATCTTTCTATGCATATTTTTATTGTCTTTATTTCTTTTCTTTTCTTTTTTCATTTCTTATTTCTTCAGTGATCTATTTGTTATTCAGAAGCAAGTTGTTTACCTCCATATGTTTGTGCTTTACTGTGTTTTTTTTTCCCCCTGTAGTTGTTATTTAATCTTACAGCATTGTGATCAGAAAAGATGCTTGAAACAAATTCAATTTTTTAAATTGAATTTAAAATTTAAATTTTATACTTACCAAAACTAGATTCATGATCCAGGATTTGATATATCCAGGAGAGCATTCCATGTGCACTTCAGAAAAAGGTGAAAACCATTGTTGTTGGTTGGAATGCCCTGTAGATATCAATTAGTCTAACCTGTCCAATGTATCATTTAAAGTTTGTGTTTCCTTGTTAATTTTCTGTTTGAATGATCTGTCCATTGGTGTGAGTGAGGTATTAAATCCCCCACTATTATTGTGCATACTGTCAATATCCCCTTCAATTTTGTTAGCATTTGCCTTATGTATTGAAGTGTTCCTTTGTTGGGTACAAATATATTTATATTTGTTATATCTTCTTCTTGTATTGATCCCTTGATCATTATGTAGTGTCCTTCTTTGTTTCTAATGATGGTCTTTATTTTAAAGTCTATTTTATCTGATGAGTGTTGCTACTCCCACTTTCTTTTGGTCTCCATTGGCATGAAATATCTTATTCCAGCCTTTCACTTTAAGTCTGTATGTGTCCCTAGATTTTAGGTGGGTCTCTCATAGATCTAATATATAGGGATCTTGTTTGTTTGTTTTTTAATCCATTGGGTGAGTCTCTGTCTTTTGTTTGGAACATTTAATCCATTTATGTTTAAGGTAATTATTGATAAGTATGATTCCATTATCATTTATTTTATTGCTTTGAGTTCACTTTTATAAACCTTTTCTGTGTTTCCTGTCTAGAGAAGATACTTTAGCATTTGTTGAAAAGCTGGCTTGGTGTTGCTGAAT
Organism: Oreotragus oreotragus; assembly: GCA_006410675.1. Lineage (NCBI taxonomy): Eukaryota > Metazoa > Chordata > Mammalia > Artiodactyla > Bovidae > Oreotragus > Oreotragus oreotragus. The sequence continues at coordinate 60,809 of SJYX01008047.1, read as the reverse complement.
TCTCTCAGCTTTTGCTTGTCTATGAAGCTTTGATTTCTGAATCTGAATGAGGTCCTTGCTGGGTAGTGTAACCTTGACTGTTGGCTTTTCTCTTTCATCACTTTAACTATATTATGCCATTCCCTTCTGGCCTGGAGAGTTTCTGTTGAAAGATCAGCTGTTATTCTTATGGGGATCCCCTTGTATATTATGTGTTCCTTTTCCCTTGCTGCTTTTAATATTTGCACGTTATGTTTAATTTTTGTTAGTTTGATTATTATGTGCCTTGATGTGATTTGCCTTGGGTTTATCCTGTATGGAAATCTCTGGGCTTCTTGGACTTGAGTAGCTATTTCTTTACCCATTTAGGGAAGTCTTCAACTATTATCTCATCAAATATTTTCTCACTCCCCTTCCTTTTGTTTTCTTCTGGGATGCCTATCACTCAGATGCTGGGGTGTTTAACATTGTCCCAGAGGTCTCTGAGGCTATCTAAGGCTATAAAAATAAAAGTTAAAAGAGTAACAAATAACCATACTAGGACTGTATGAGAGGGAAAAGAAAAAGAGAATTGGGAAGAAAGGGGGAAAAAAGAGAAAAATTAATAAATTTAAAAATAAGATTTTTAAACATTAAAGATTCACCTGCTTGGATCACAAGGGCACAGTCCAAATGGGCTGTGTATGTCCTCAAGGTAGCTGGTCTCAGACTGTGACACTCCTGGCAGATATGAATCATCCAGAATCCCAGGAAGACGTAGTTAGCAACTAGTACTCTGCTCACAGTTTGGCAGGAGATACCTCCCCTGGGACTGAGATTGCAGTAACCCCTTGCCTTCTGCCTCTGGCTGCCACACACCTGTCTCATTGCCTCTGGGGAGGACTATAAATGGCAACCAGCTTGCTTTCTTTGGTATTCACTATGGCATAACCCTTTGTTCTGTGACAGTGCCAGGGGTCAGAGTGCATTGTTAGAGCCTTCCTGCAGGAAAGGTCCTTTGTTTCTCTTTCAGGCATTTCCACTATTTGAGAGGCTATGTCACATTTTACCTCAGAGTGTCCTCAGAGCATTCAACCATGGTCCTTACCCTAATGAGGAATGATTCAGCCACCAGTGCCTTCTCATCCAGTCTCCATTTGCTGCCAGCAGATGCTTTTCTTTTCTTTCTTTCTTTCTTTTTTTTTTTTAATATTATGCTGCCCTCTGAGTTTCCATTGTTTCCTACTGACCCAGCCTTTGAGAGGGTTTCCTAATGTGTAGAAACTTCTCTTCCTTTACAACTCCTTCCCCAGAATTGGTCTCTATTCCTAAATCCTTTGTCTCTCTTTTCACCTTTGTATTTTGTCCTACCTCATTTTGAAGAGTTTGATTTGCCTTTCTGGGTATTGAGGTCCTCTGCAAATGTTCAAAAGTTGTTTGGTGGAAGTTGCTCCAAATGCAGATGATCTTTCAATGTATTTGTGGGGGAAAAGTGGTCTCCCCATCCTATTTCTCTGCTATCTCTGGACTGTTCCCTCTACAGCTTATTTATGGTGTCACTGTCTATCAAAGAAATATGTGCTAACTCAAATCACAAAGAGTTTTCTCTTATGTTTTCTTCCAGAAATTTTATATATTTAGTTTTACATTAAAATTTATGAACAATTTTTATCAGCTTATTTGAGAAATAATTTATGATAATGATCCATTTTGAGTTAATGCTTCCCAGCTGTCTCAGTGGTAAAGAATTCACCTGTTAATGTAGGAGTTGAAAGGGATGCAGGTTTAATCCATGGTTTGAGAAGATGGCAACCCACTCCAGTATTCTTGCCTGGAAAAACCCAGGGACAGCAGTCTCGTGTACTACAATTCATGGGGTCACAATAGAGTCAGTGGTGACTTAGAAACTAAACACATGCACACACACATGCTTATGGTACAAAGTATGAGTCAATATATGCATATATTTTGCTGTTCAGTCCGACACTTTGTGACCCCATGGTCAGCAGCAAGCCAAGCTTCCCTTTCCTTCACTATCCCCTGGAGTTTGGTCAAATGTGCCCATAGTTATGGTTATAGTTATGGGACACTTTTTATACAAAGAGTTGTCCAACTTTTTAAGTACTATTTGTTGAAGACTATCCACTGCCTATTGAAATACATTTCATCTTTGTTTGAAATTAATTGACCACATATATGTGGATGTATTTTTGGACTGTCTATCTCAGGGTTTAGTAAACTATGACCCATGGGCCAATTGTGGCCTAATACTTGTATTTGCCAGCAAAGCTGATTATAACAAGGCCAAGATAATCTATTTATATAACACTTATGATCACTTCCATGATGCTATGTGAAAGAGGCTTTGACCTACAAAATATTTTTTTTAATCTATTTATTTATTTTTCATCTGACTAATTACAGTAAAAGTTTGCCAGCCATATTCTAGGGTCTTTTAAAAAAGAATTCCAAATTGCCTTGTTTGTGATTTTTTAAGTGCCTGTAATAGTAATATTTTGAGTAATTTGAGTCTTCCAATTTTACCTTTTTTTTTTCTTACAAAATTTCACATATTATTGCCCTTTTATGCACATTTTAAGATTAGCCTGTTTTCTACAACAACAAAAATTCTGCTGTGATTTTGACTGGGATTTCTATGAGTTTATAGATAAATTTAGAGTATATTGACAATATTCTGATTTCTGATCCATGAATATGGTATATAGCTTCAGTTATTTCTGTACTTAGAAGCAACTGACAACATTTTGCATTAAGACCACATATAATTTTGCAACATTTTTGTTATATGTATGCATAAGTATTCTATATTTATGAGTACTTTTTTAATGAGTAATATTTTCAAGGTGGCTTCCTTCGTGGAGCTAGTGGTTAAAAACCTTTGCCAATGCAGGAGATGTAAAGAGATGTAGGTTCCATCTCTGGGTCTGGAAGACCCCCTAGAGGAGGAAATGACAACCTGATCCAGTATTCTTGCCTGGAGAATCCCTTGTACTGAGCCTAGTGGGTTACGGTTCATAGAGTTGCAAAGAGTTGGGTATGACAGAAGCTATCATGCAAGCACATTCTAGGTTTATAGGTATTATTATAATGAGTAATATTTTATGTATCAGTTTCCTGTGTTTCCTTGAACATATATAAAAATGTAGTTAATTATTGAGTATTAATCTAGTATCCTCTAACCTTGCTCACTCAATCAGTCTCATTAACTTTCGTGTAGATTCTTTGCTTTTACATGTAGAAAATCCTATGTTCTATGGATATAAGCATTTTAATTCTTTATTTCAAATCTTTATATTTCTGTGTTTTCTTGCTTACTTCACTGGTTAGGAATTCCACTACACTGTTAAATACAGTGAAAGAAAATATCCTTTCCTTATTCCTGATATACTGAATATGCTTTTAGATTTTCCTCATTTAAATATATTAGGTGGAATTGCTTTTATAAATAGTTTTATCAAGTTAATATCCTTTAATTCTTAATTTGTTAACAATCTGTGTCATCGATCAATGTTGAATATGTTAAAAATATTCTGCATGTACTGATGTGACCATATGTATTCTTAAACATGTTAATGATTACATAAACATTTATAGTCAAATATTTAACCAAGTTTGCATTTCTGCTTATTCTACTTGCTTGGTCATGATATATTGTTATGTATTGCTGGATTGGATTTACTATTTTTTTAATTGAACATTTTGTGCTTATGCTCATGAGGGATACTGTTTTGAAGTTAGGAGATTGGTTACCTTTGAATATTAATGGCTGGGGTAAGGCATAATTAAGTCCTCTCAAGTGCTGGTACTGTTTTATATCTTGATCTTGGTGGTAGATATATTTCTGGGTTTTCTTCATGGAGCTCCAGTTTTACAGTTTTTGCGCTTTGTTTATGTTATGTGTGGGAGTCGCTCAGTCATGCCCGACTCTTTGCAACCCCATGGACTGCAGCCCAGCAGGCTCCTCTGTCCATGAGATTTTCCAGGCAAGGATACTGGAGTGGGCTGCCACTTCCTTCTCCAGGGAATCTTCCCAACCCAGGGATCGAACCTGGGTCTCCTGCACCACAGGCAGATTCTTTACTGACTGAGCTATATGTTGATGTTCTACATCAACATATATTGAGAAAAAATATTTATCTAGGTAATTCATTTTAGGAATAACTTTTCATTTTCACCAGGATACTGCACAACCTCAAAAACCACTCTATCCAAGACAACAGCATTGCTGCCTTTCAGAGACAAACCTAGTAGGTGTAGGACTTGCATTACAGTTTCTTTAAACAAACATCCCAATGCCTTGTGTATCTAGAAAGCTCCTACTTAAAAGGCTATTTTATAAACTGAGAGGATAATAGGCAGGAAGGCCAGGGGTCTCCAAGCAAAGGAAATAGGCTGCAAGTGTCAGACATTTTTTATCTCTCTCTTAAGTGGCAGGAAGAAACAAATTAGTGTTGTTGTTGTTGTTGTTGTTGTTTTTCCCTTCCCTATACAAATTTAAAAAGAGTTTTATCTTAAAATTCTGTGTTCCTATAATTACACCTGGTTCCACCTGAACTTAACTTTTCTCAAACCTTGAGTTAACCAATGCATTTTTCTTATGGGAATGTTTGTCTTAAGCTATGCTAATATAATATGTATTTACCCCAGACTCTGTCTTCAAGTCCCTTTGCCTAAATGCTCAGAAGCAACTTCACAAATCCGTATGCTATACTCACACATTGTTCTCCTAATCTGTGTTAATGAAATTATGCATTTGTATGGAAATCTGCCTTTCTTCAAGATTCATGTCAATCTTTTTATGGCCCCAGATGACTCACCTGGTGCCAATGTTATCTCAAAATGCATGCTGTGGGTGAGGTACCTGATGTCATTCTCTGAGTTTTGAGACATTTCCTTTCTTTAATTAGTAGACAGTTAGTAGCTATATCAGTTCAGTTCAGTTGCTCAGTCACGTTTGACTCTTTGCGACCCCATGAATTGCAGCACTCCCAGCCTCCCTGTCCATTATCAACTCCTGGAGTTTACCCAAAATCACATCCATTGAGGTAGTAATGTCATCCAGCCATCTCATCCTCTGTTGTCCCCTTTTCCTCCTGACCCCAATCCCTCCCAGCAGCATAGTCTTTTCCAATGAGTCAACTCTTTGCATGAGGTGGCCAAAGTATTGGAGTTTCAGCTTCCAAAGAACACCCAGGACTGATCTCCTTTAGAATGGACTGGTTGGATCTCCTTGCACTCCAAGGAACTCTCAAGAGTCTTCTCCAACACCACAGTTCAAAAGCATCAATTCTTCGGCACTCAGCTTTCTTCACAGTCCAACTCTCACATCCATACATGACTACTGGAAAAATCATAGCCTTGACTATATGGACCTTTGTTGGCAAAGTAATGTCTTTGCTTTTCAACATGCTATCTAGGTTGGTCATAACTCCTTCCAAGGAGTAAGTGTCTTTTAACTTCATGGCTGCAGTCACCATCTGTAGTGATTTTAAAGTCCCAAAAAATCATGTCTGACACTGTTTCCACTATTTCCCCATCTATTTCCCATGAAGTGATGGGGCTGGATGCCATGATCCTCTTTCATTTTCATCAGTAACATCCAGATGGCCGAAAATGAAGAGGAACTAAAAAGCCTCTTGATGAAAGTGAAAGTGGAGAGTGAAAAATTTGGCTTAAAGCTCAATATTCAGAAAACGAAGATCATCTGGTCTCATCACTCATCGGAGATACATGGGGAAACAGTGGAAACAGTGGTTGACTTCATGTTTGTGGGCTCCAAAATCACTGCAGATGGTGATTGCAGCCATGAAATTAAAAGACACTTACTTCTTGGAAGAAAAGTTATGAGCAACCTAGATAGCATGTTGAAAAGCAGAGACATTACTTTGCCGACTAAGGTCCATCTAGTCAAGGCTATGGTTTTTCCAGTGGTCATGTATGGATGTGAGAGTTTGATTGTGAAGAAAGCTGAGTGTCAAAGAATTTATGCTTTTGAATTGTGGTGTTGGATAAGACTCTTGAGAGTCCGTTGGACTTCAAGGAGATCCAACCAGTTCATTCTGAAGGAGATCAGCCCTGGGATTTCTTTGGAAAGAATGATGCTGAAGCTGAAGCTCCAGTACTTTGGCCACCTCATGCGAATATTTGACTTGCTGAAAAAGACTCTAATGCTGGGAGGACTGGGGGCAGGAGGAGAAGGGGACGAGAGAGGATGAGATGGCTGGATGGCATCACTGACTCGATGGCTATGAGTCTGAGTGAACTCCGGGAGTTGGTGATGGACAAGGAAGCCTGGCGTGCTGCAATTCATGGGGTCACAAGGAGTCAGACATGACTGAGTGACTGAACTGAACTGAAAGACTGGATGGAGGTACTAAAGGGGGATACTCTTTTGCAGCCTTCTGATGTCTATGTCAGAAGCTTTCTTTTTTTATTATTTTTTTAATTTTCTTTTTTTTTAATTTTTATTATTATTTTTTTGTATTTATTTATTTTTTTACACGAACTCCCAAACATGAACCCCCCCTCCAACAAAGCTTTATTACAGAAAAGCTCTGAGTAATCAAGCCTCATTTCTGGCCCTGGATTGAATTATCTTCTGGAGGCCAAGAATTCCAGCAACTTTTGTCTTTCATGGTTCAACAAGCTTTCAGAACCATGGTAGATTTTCTTCTTTCCATAGCAATTAGTCAACAGGCCTTATGACTCTAGGTTTCGGTAATAGATCTATACGGACATCAAGTTTACCAGTCAGAAGGATACTATCTCTCTCTTAAGTACAAACAATTCCTGTAAGTTATAAGCCCCTTTCTGGTGTCCACTTAATTAACCCAAACCAACACTGACTCATTTCAGAGGAATAAAGATGTTCAACCAGCAGACAAAAGATCTATCTGCAGTGTAGAATCCCAAGATGCAACAGAAAACTCCTTAGTATTCCAAGTGCCTTCTCATCTACCAGGAAAATTGTTATTCTAATTTAATTTGTTACTATTATTTAAAAAGAAAGTAATGAATATCTAAAGCTTCAGTTATCATTGCACAAGTCAAAAGCCCCTTAATTGCATGTATTTTCATACCTTAAATGTCCATGCGTTTAATCACTTCTGCTTCTGATCCAACATCTCAATGTCAGGCTTTCATCCAATTTTCTCCTATTACATGTGCAAAACATCTGTTGCATGACTAAATTATATTTACAGATGCAAACTCACTAACAATTTTCTTCAGGTTTTTACTAAGAAGCAAACCCCTGTTGAGAATACTCACCCTCTCAAGGAAAAGTTGTTTATTCTTTTAGAGTTACGGAAAAGGAATTTCTGGTCTTCTTCATCTTCATTTGCAATGATCTCCCCATCATGATATTATGCATCCTAATCACCATTTTTAATTCATTATACAATTTAGCCCTCACTCCCTGTTCATAATATTTTTAAGATGAAGTTAATAATCATTCTTCCTGCCATTTGCCTTGACTTTTCTCAATCCCCAACACTTTAGCTCAGCTACACATTATCTTCCCAATTTTTATATCATGTACTGACATTTTTTTAATTATCCATAATCATTGTATTTTTGAAATTAGGAAACAGTAAACTCTAGAAAATAAAATGTCTTTCCTTGAATCTCTAATACTCAATCACTCTTATTTACCCATAACTTTTTTCTTACATATCCTGTATTGTCCAAGATTAATATGGTCAAAATGGGAGCTACATTACCCAGAAACTCCTTCTCTGTCTGACTTTTCCAGTAGCCATGTATGGATGTGAGAGCTGGACCATAAAGAAGGCTGAGTGTCAAAGAACTGATGCTTTTGAACTGTGATGTTGGAGAAGATTCTTGATAGTCCTTTGGAGATCAAACCAGTCAATCCTAAAGCAAATAAATCCTGAATATTCATTAAAAAGACTAATGCTGAAGCTGAGGCTCTAATACTTTGGCTAACTGATACAAAGAGCCAATTCATTAGAAAAGACCTTGATGCTGGGAAAGATAAAGCAGCAGGAGAAGACAACGGCAGAGAGCAAGATGGTTGGATGGCATCACCAACTCAAGGGACATGAGTTTGAGTAAGCTCAGGGAGATGGTGAAGGACAGGGAAGCCTGGTGTGTTTAGTCCATGGGATGGCAAAGACTTGGACATGACTGAGCAATTGAACAAAATGGTACTGGGTTAGAGTTGAAGAGAGCTAAAAGTTGAGTGGAATTTGGAAAACAGGAGTGAAAAGACTTTACTTGTAGAAGATCATTGACATTAGATATGCTTTATCTCATTTACTCTATCACCAGTTTGACTGCTGGTCCTGATTATCCACAGCTGTGCCGTACTCAACACCAAAGAACAATAATGTTGTTGTTCAGTCACTAAGTCATGTCTGACTCTGTGGGCCCATGGAATGCCAGGCTCCTCTGTCCTCCACTATCTCCTAGAGTTTGCTCTAATTCATGTCCATTGAGTTGGTGATGCTATCTAACCATCTCAACCTCTGCCGTCCCTTTCTCATTTTTCTTTCAATATTTCCCAGGGCAGAGAAAAGGTCACATGACTAATTAAGCTAGTTTTCCTGAAACTAGGGAGTTTCTTCAGAAGTGAGACTTCACTGATAAAACCAGTACAGTCTCTGGAAAATTGGATGACATGGTTACACCAGAAATTATTTCTCAATGACATTGTCATGGCTAACTTGAAAATATGATTCTAGTAAATTAGGTTTATCTGCTTAATTAATAAAGATCATTATACTCTTCTTAATGAGGTCTGATGCTAAATTTGAGATTTTCTCTGAGGGATTCATATAATGTTATAGAAGAATTATTGGCAATAAATGTCAGCACTATATATATATATAGTCTATAATAAGCAGAAGAGATTAAGAAGAGATGGCAACAATACACAGAACAACTATACAAAAAAAGGTCTTAAAGACCTGGATAACCACAATGATGTGGCCACTCATCTACAGTCAGACATCCTGGACTGTGAAGTCAAATGGGCCTTAGGAAGCATTACTACCAACAAAGCTAAAGGAAGTGAAGGAATTCCAGTTGAGCTATTTCAAATCTTAAAATATGATGCTGTTAAAGTGCTGCACTTAATATGCTAGCAAATTTGGAAAACTCAGCAGTGGCCATAGGACTGGAAAAGGTCAATGTTCATTTCAATTCGAAAGAAAGGCAATGCCAAAGAAAGTTCAAACTACCGTACAATTGTGCTCATATCATATGCTATTAAAATTATGTTCAAAGTCCTTCAAGTTAGGCTTCAGCTATAGCTAAACTTAGGACTTCCAGATATACAAACTGGATTTAGAAAAGGTAGAAGTATCAGAAATCAAATTTCCAACATTTGTTGGATCATAGAGGAAGCAAGGGAATTCCTGAAAAATATCCACTTCTGCTTCACTGACTATGCTAAAGATTTTGACTGTTTGGATCACAATAGTGAAAAACTCTTAAATAGATGATAATACCAGACTGCTTTACCTATCTCCTGAAAATTTTGTATGAGGGTCAAGACACAACAGTTAGAACTATGGAACAATGGACTTGTTTAAAATTGGGAAAAGAGTAAGAAAAGACTATGTACTGTCACCCTGCTTATTTAACTTATATGTGGAGTACATCATGCAAAATCCTAGGCTGGATGAATCACAAGATAGAATATAGACATATCACTCTAATGGCAGAAAGAGAAGAGGAGCTAGAGGAGTCTCTTCATGAAAGTGAAAGAGCAGTGAATAAGATGGCTTGCATCTTAACATTTAAAAAACCAAGATCATGGCATTCAGTCCCATTACTTCATGGCAAATAGAAGGCGAAAAAGTGAAAGCAGTGACAGGTTTTATTTTCCTGGGTTCCAAAAGCACTGTGAACTGCAACTACAGCCATAAAATAAAAGACACTTGCTCCTTGGAAAGAAAGCTATGACAAACCTAGAGAACATATTAAACACTAAAGACATCACTTTGCAGACAAAGGTCTGTATAATTAAAACCGTAGTTTTTCCAGTAGTCGTGTACAGATGTGAAATTTGATCCACAAAGAAGGCTAGGCACAGAAGAATTTATACTTTTGAGCTATGGTCCTGGAGAAGACTCTTGAGATTCCCATGGACAGCAAAGAGATGAAACAAGTCAACCCTAAAGGAAATCAACCCTGAATATTCATTGGAATGACTGATGTTTAAACTGAAACTCCAATAGTTTGTTCACCTGATGCAAAAAGCTAATTCACTGGAAAAGACTGTGATTCTGGGAAAGGTTGAAGGCAAAAGGAGAAGGAGTTGGGAAGAGATGAGGATGGTTAGATATCATCACTGACTTAATGGATATGAATTTAATAAATTCTGGGAGCTAGTGAATGACAGGGGAACCTGGTGTGTTGCCATCCATAAAGTCATAAAGAGTCAGACACAGCTTTGTGACTGAACAACAACAAAAACATTGATAGCTTTATATACATAATTTAATGCATACAAATGTAGTTATAAGATTTATTATTGTAGAACATAATTAAAGAGTATATCCCTAAATTTAGAATAATTGGGAAAATAATAATAATACAGAAAGTATGAAGAATGAGATCATGTGGAAAAAGAAAAGAAATTAATTCTCCCATAATTCATAACAGAGTTTGAATAACAATCTTAAAAATGAACAAGTGAATAAGTATATTTCATAGATATATTTTGTAAAGGTAGAAAGGTAACTACTAAAGGAGATTAAATGATAATACACTGAAAAAGAAATCAAAGAAAACATAAATTAGTAGCAATAAAACCCAAAGAGAATATCAGAAAATATTTAATGCAAAAGCATCAAAAGAAAGAATTTGCATAAAGAAGCAGGATTTCAACAAATAAATTTATATGTAAATGTAGGTGAAATAAATTATTGGATTTTATTGGATCTATAAAAAATATATTTGTATTATAAGATATAATGTAGTGATTGGGAAGTTTGAATTGCAAGAATAGATGAAAAGAAGAGCAATACAAAAAAATCAAGTTAAAATTTTCTCATATAAATACCAGATAAGTTTAAATACAAGGTAACAACTGTTAAATGAAACACAGGAACACACAAAAAATATAATCCACAGGAATAATTTGATCTCATGAATGTTTATAAGCCAAATATCATAGTATGAAAATACATCATGAAATATTTACATGAACTATACAAAAAAACTAAATGATATTCAGTATTAGGGTATATTTTTGTTCATCCCTATCAAACATTGTTTTAATAGAAAAGATGTTAATAAAATATAAAAAAACTGAATATAATAATTTTTGTTATTTAACTAACAGGGAAGTTTTAAACTCTATTGTATATCGGAGTAATACCTTTTAGGGACAAAAGGAAGATTTATCAAATGTGACCACGTGTTTTACCAAAAACAAGTTTACATACATTTCAAAAGGTAAATTAATGCAGAAAACATTTTGTGGATATAGTGAATAAAATTAGCAAGAAACATTGAAATCAGTTATAAGTAAACATCAAAATGATCTGGAAATTGAAAACATAATTGTTAGAAATTATTTTAAATAGCCATAAGGTGAAAGAGAAAAATCACAGCTGATAATCCTGAATAGATAGAAAGTAATAATAAAATTCTATGAGTAAATGTAAATTAAAAGATGAGATACCCCATATGACAGCCAGAATATTCTATATTTGTATCATATATTTGTATCCACAAAATGATTCAAATATAAAAGATTTAGAGAAAATCTTATGTGTATTGTCTCTTTAAGATGTATAAGGAACTTTTCTTGAATCAGTTTGTTTCATTTATTCAACAAATATTTATTTACCAGATGACATTCTAGGTACTAGGAATAAAATTATTTAAAAAATGAAGAGATTGTCTATGGTGGGGCTGGTGGGAGAGAATCGGTCTGAAGATTAAAAAAAAAAAAAAAGAAACAAGAAAATTCATTAGTGATACATGCTGAAAAGAAGAAAGAAAGGAGAAAGAAAAAGAGGCTGCTAATCCAAGGTAATATTTACAACTGTTGGCAAGAGTAGATTAAAAGTCTGATTTTGATTTGGTGGTGATGGGAGGAATTAGTTTTGAGTTTGGACTTAACTGTCAGTAAGTAGTCAACAATGATAATTCTCTAGGGCAAAGAATTACAGACTAAGGGAAAATTGAAAAGTGCAAAGATAAATAAAAAATAAATAAAATGAGCTTGAAGACTAGAAAACTAGGTTGTTTGGTGAAAATAGCTTGGAGAGAGTCTGTAGGCCCACACCACCCAGAAATTATCTTTGATAAAGCAAATCTTGGGCACATAGAATCTCTTTTAAACTTTATAAATCATCTTTATTCTCAATCATATTTGATTTACAGAGAACCCATTGCAAACAAATTTTCAAAACCTAATCTCACATCAAAATACATTTTATAACTTGAACATTGTACAGTCACATTATTTTCTGTATTTTAAAAAACAACAAAAATATAATATTGTAAAATTTTATAGTACAATATACATAAAATATGATTTAGTAATACTATAAAGCTAATTTTGTTTATAAGTCAATTTGTTTTACTTAGTTATGATACTGTTTGATGAAATTTAATTTCTCAATGTTGAGGTTTCTTTAAGCGAAATCAGAGCTACTGAAGTTACTCCACTAGGAATCATAAAATATTTGCTGTACAAAGGTCCGTCTAGTCAAGGCTATGGTTTTTCCACTAGTCATGTATGGATGTGAGAATTGGACTGTGAAAAAGGCTGAGTGCCGAAGAATTGATGCTTTTGAACTGTGGTGTTGGAGAAGACTCGCTGCAAAGAGATGCAACCAGTCCATTCTGAAGGAGATCAGCCCTGGGATTTCTTTGGAAGGAATGATGCTAAGGCTGAAACTCCAGTGCTTTGGCCACCTCATGTGAAGAGTTGACTCATTGGAAAAGACTCTGATGCTGGGAGGGATTGGGGGCAGGAGGAGAAGGGGGGATGACCGAGGATGAGATGACTAGATGGCATTACTGACTCGATGGCTGTGAGTCTGAGTGAACTCTGGGAGTTGGTGATGGACAGGGAGGCCTGGCCTGCTGCGATTCATGGGGTGGCAAAGAGTCAGACATGACTGAGTGACTGAACTGAACTGAACCGAACATGGTATTTAAAAGAAAAAAAAGTTAACTCTCAGCTTCCTTTAATAAAGAAACTGAAATGACCATACTAAGTCCCTCAGGAGACTAATGTCTTTTCCATGTGCCATTTCATGCCCAAGGAAATAAAACAGGGAGCACAATCAAACAATAGCAGTTACTACCTTGATTGGGAAATCACTTTAAGAAACCCTTATGATTCTGGTTGCATTGGATGAATTATCTATTTTGTGTTTCAAGACTTTGTTCATATATAACTACCTGAGAAAATGATGAGCTACAGATAGTCCAGTATAATGGCACCCCACTCCAGTACTCTTGGCTGGAAAATCCCATGGATGGAAGAACCTGGTAGGCTGCAGTCCACGGGATTGCTAAGAGTCAGACACGACTGAGCGACTTCACTTTCATTTTCCACTTTCATGTATTGGAGAAGGAAATGGCAACCCACTCCAGTGTTCTTGCCTGGAGAATCCCAAGGACGACAGAGCCTGGTGGGCTGCCATTTTTGGGGTCGCACAGAGTCGGACATGACTGAAGCGACTTAGCAGCAGCAACAGCAGGCAGAAAGCAACAGTTTGCTTTTGCACATGCATGCACGTAAGTTTCACAAGTTAAAACATAAAAATAACTTCTGTGCAGAGATAACACAGTTTATCTGTTAAAATATGGAATAAAAGCAAACTCAAAGAGCCTTTTGGTTGAACAAACAAGGAATTATAATAAATAATGTTGCTGCCAAATAACAGATGTAGGCCAATGGCAGTTTAGCTGATATGTGAACATAAAAAAAGTATTAGACTGGAAACCACAGGTCACTACTCTTTTTCATTATTTGTTTAAAATAAACTACAACGTAAAATCAAGTTGAAAGTGAAAGTGTTAGTCACTTAGTCATGTCTAACTCTTTGCAATCTCATGGACTATAATCCATCAGGCTCCTTTGTCCATGGAATTTTCTAGGCAGGAATACTGGAGTGGGTTGCCATTTGCTTCTCCAGGGAATCTCCTGGACCTGGGGATTGAACCTGGGTCTCCTGCACTGGAGGTGGATTCTTTACCATCTGAGCCACCAGGGAAGCCCAAAATCAAGCTAGCAAAATCAAGTCTATGTTTCTGTTCATTTATGGTTAGGGCTTTATCTGTTTAATTTTAGGTATAAGAAAAGTAGGTTTTTAGATTTAAAAGTAAAATGTTGTCTTCCAAATTAAACAAAGTTAAAGTAAACTAATAATTGAATTAGACATATATGAAAAACTATGGTATGACAAGTATTTTTTCCTTAGTATTAACTGTCATTTAAGATATTATCATAAATGAGAGGGCTTTTTAATGATGGAGATTTGGTCTTGTGGAAGCCCAGAGGCAGGCCACTCCAAAATACTCTGAAGTGGCATATTGATTATTTAGAAATAAAGTAACTTAAGAAACAGTATTTAAGATGGACACTGTCTCCCTGAGTGCAGGAAATAAATCTCTTCTGTTAAACGTGTCCTTCTTGCATCTGGAGGTAGAGAACACCCTTGTCTCCAGAGATAGGTAATTGAGGGCTGAGAAGTCTGAATAAACCTTATTACTTCTTTACTAATTTTCTTACCAAGTCCAGACTGTTTCAGTTCAGTTCAGTTCAGTCGCTCAGTCATGTCCTACTCTTTGTGACCCCATGAATCACAGCATGCCAGGCCTCCCTGTTCATCATCAACTCCCGGAGTTTACTCAAACTCATGTCCATCGAGTTGGTGATGCCATCCAGCCATCTCATCCTCTGTTGTCACCATCTCCTCCTGCCCCTAATCCCTCCTAGCATCAGGGTCTTTTCCAATGAGTCAACTTTTTACATGAGGTGGCCAAAATATTGGAGTTTCAGCTTTAGCATTAGTCCTTCCAATGAACAACCAGGATTGATCTCCTTTAGAATGACCTGGTTGGATCTCCTTGCAGTCCAAGGGACTCTCAAGAATCTTCTCCAACACCACAGTTCAGGGTGCAGGATGCTTGGGGCTGGTGCACTGGGATGACCTGGAGGGATGGTGTTGGGGGGTAGGTGGGAGGAAAGTTCGGGAATGGGAACACGTGTACACTCATGGCGGATTCATGCTGATGTTTGGCAAAACCAATACAATATTGTAAAATAAAATAATAATTATAAATTTAAAAAAACACATTGATTCTTCGGCACTCCGCTTTCTTCACAGTCCAACTCTCACATTCATACATAACCACTGGAAAAATCATAGCCTTGACTAGATGGATCTTTGTTGGCAAAGTAATGTCTCTGTTTTTTAATATGCTATCTAGGTTGGTCATAACTTTCCTCCGAAGGAGTAAGTGTCTTTTAATTTCATGGCTGCAGTCACCATCTGCAGTGATTTTGGAGCCCAAAAAAATAAAATCTGACAGTTTTTAGAGTCTTCACTAATTAAGCATCTAAAACAAAAGTTACTTTGTCCTGTCAATTGCTCACAAATTTATTGCTTCTTTGATTAAAAAAGTTTAAAATCTGTCTGCTTTGGCCATTCTTTGTTCCTTATTTGTATGAGACTTTTGTGTGTATGAATTACATGTTGTTGTTCTAATTTTCTCCTTTTAGTCTATCTTGTGTCAATTCCAATTATTACACAAGTCAAAAGAACTGAAGAAGGGTAAGGGAGAAATTTCCACCTCCACAGCAATCTGTTTTATTTAATTCTATAATCTTTGTTCTTAGATTAGTGTCTGAGAAATCAGAAAATACATTTTGTTTAAAAGAATATATGAAAAATATGTAACCATTGGAGAGATACTAATAGAACTTTGTTCATGTTAGTATCATGCCAATTATTAGTAATTATTTACAATCTAATAATTATTTATATATATTAATGCTAGCATTTATTAATATAATACACTGATCATTATTTATATGTTATGTTATATTAATATAATGTAAGGAATTTGAGACACAAAAGTGCATATATATTATATTCCCTGATAAAAATATTATGCATGGAGAAAAGTAAGAAATAAAACAACCTAAAAGTTAAAACCATTTTCTCTTTGAGGTGTTTAAAAATAGGTTTTTTTTTCTCCTGCATTAATCTTTAACTCTGCATTTCTATGAAGAGAATATGTTAAATTATATATACATGTTTTTCAGCTCATGGAGATATTTAGAGTCTAATATAAGCATGGAAATCAACTAGGGAAAATATTTTAGAGTTTATGTATAAATACACAACTTCCTGTACAAAGTGCTTTAATTTCAATCTGTATAGCCTACATAAGATTTGAATTCTTTGGGAAAATATATAGATGTATTACATATTGTCATAAGATACATGATAGTAAAAAAATAAGAAAACGCTTGCAAAATAGTTATTAAGTTCTTAATTTAAGAACTTAAATTAAGTTCTTAATTTATTAAGCTACTTGAATATAATTATTTAAGACTAATTCATATGTTTTGTCAAATATTTGGAAAGAATAAAGTTTTTGTTACTTTTATTCTTATATTAAATATCTTTATTTTATATTCATATGAAAACCACCCATATTTTTTACAAAAAACAGAATTTTAAAACATAAAACATTTTCCTTTCTCAGTACACTAGGTGCTGTTACTCATACTCTTAGAAGAATATGTCCTTTGGTTGCTTGTCTAAGAGCAATGATGATTTTGCTCCTCTGTCCCGCTGTCTTGCAACATTTCTCTAATTGACTTAAGCATGAATTTCTGAACATTTTGGCTGTGCATAAAGGCTTAGAGAGTGGCAATAATTTTAAAGTTATGCTCCCTTTCATCCCGTGAGTTCTTATTCATTATTCATTTAATGAAAAAAAAAAACAATCATTAGGGCCTATTATACTTCATGTGTTTGGTAGATGTAAAACACTCCCCAGGAAATGAACCTGTACACTTGGCTTCCTAAGTACAAGCTTTAATTAGCTAAGCAGCACCAGACAAATTTACAAATACCATCTACAGGTATCCTTACACTGGTATCACACTCAGAGACATCTATCTGTTCATAACTCACATATGCAAATTTAGCAACCACTAAGAAATATACATCACCAATTTAAATGCATCCCGTGAATGAGAAGTTTCTTAGATACCGTCTAGCCCATGCAGGAAATAACATCTGCAGTTTCTGGGTCAATTATCAGTTTACTTATTGGTTTCAGGATATAACATTGCCTAGTCAATTCAAACAATATTCAGGCACTACTTGATATAACAACTGAGAACAACTGTTGAGACTAAATTTTATGTTCTCCTCAAACCTATTATTATCAGTGACTGTTGAAATGTGAACCCCAACTCTTCCATCTCAAACTCATACCTGACTTCACCACATACACACGTGTTTCCTTAAAATTGATCCAATCTTCTCTTTCTTTCCTAAACTTAAATTCACTGGTTTTGTCCCTGGGAACTATTATAACATAGTTAAGTTTCCCATATCCCTGAGCTCTAAACAAAGTCCCAGTGCCTGTCTTTCTGTCTTAACTGAAATCTAGCTTAAATTTCATGCTAACCTCCTTTGAGGTCCCTCCCATATACCTTTCACACTTGCTTCAAACTTCCTTTTTTTTTTTTTGTAAATGACGTTAATTTTTATGTAAGTATTAATTTATAATGTTGTGTTAGTTTCTGCTGCACAGAAAAGTGAATCATTTAAATTTATATATATGTATATGTATATATATATATTCACTTTTTTAGATTCTTTTCCCATATGGGTCATTATAGCATATTGAGAAGAGTTCCCTGTGCTATACAGTGTGCCCTTGTTTAGTATATGTACAGTATTAATAGCGTGTTTGTATCAATCTGAACCTCCCCATTTTTCCCTCCATCTCTTTTTCCCTCATGATAAGAGTAAGTTTGTTTTCTACATCTGTGACTCTATTTCTGCTTTGTAAGTAAGATCATTTGCACCATTTTTTAAAAAATTTAGATTACACATATAAGCTATATCCTATGATATTGTCTTTGTCTGATGTACTTCATTCAGTGTGACATTCTCTAGGTTCAACAATCTTGCTGCAAATGGTATTGTTTCCTTCATTTTTATAGTTGAGTAATATTCCAGTATATATATGTATCACATCTTCTTCATCCATTTCTCTGTTGATGGACATTTAGGTTGCTTCTACGTCCTGGCTATTATAAACATTGCTTCAGTGAACATGGGGGTACATATGATCTTTTGAATTATGACTTTCTCCAGATATATGCTCAGGAGTGGCTTCTTTTAAAACATCATGTTTCATTGTTTCATTGAAGTCTAAACAATTGTGTCAGTTTTACCCTAAACACCTTATTTTCATATTTACTTACTGGCATTTGACCTTAGATAAAGACATATTCTTTAATAACCTAATAACTGGCTCACAGCTCTTATCCATAATCTGTGCACTTAATTTTAGGGATGTTTTCAAAATGTATATTGACATTTCCAAAATTTCTAGCTTCTTAGCTCCTTGATTGGAGAAGGTAATGGCAACCCACTCCAACACTCTTGCCTGGAAAGTTTCATGGGTGGAGGAGCCTGGTAGGCTGCAGTCCATGGGGTTGTGAAGAATTGGACAGGAATGAGCGACTTCACTTTCACTTTTCACTTTCATGCATTGGAGAAGG